>DWTU01000096.1:0-23649 GCA_018251515.1 Cecropterus confusis | reverse complement strand
ACCTGAGAGTTCTTTAAAAAAGTTCTCAAAGGTGTGTGAAGTCTACCAATTCGCACTTGGTCAGCGCGGTGGACTATTGCCTGAAACTCTCTCAATCTGAGAGAAGTCCCGTGCCCAGCAGTGGGATAATAATGGGTTGACGGTATGCTGCTATTGTAATGTGATATAGTTAATTTTAACAGTGAAAATATATATTTCTTTTATAAATACCAAACCTTAGCCCTCCATTTTTATAGGTAAAAATATTGCCCTTACTTGTGGGAACATAGTTAATAACAATTCTCTTAACAATTCCCTTCTTATATTAAGCTTTCACGATTAATATCTATTACAGAGTAGTAAGCAAATTATGAGCGCTAAACCGACCGTAAAAAGTTACTTAGTAGCCAGATTTTAAATTACAAACATAAAATTGAAAATCGCATAGGACGTATTCTAAAAAAAGCTTGATTTCGCACGTTCGCTCAACCTTAGCGCAGGCATTGGTGCATGCCGTACACCAATAAGGTTCCATTTCAATAGCACTTAGAGAGGGAGTATTTTTACAAGAACTCCCAATATCATCCGCAGATCGAACGTTAAGCGAAAGCAATCATATTACAATCATATGAACCCTACTTGATGTATGAAATAGGAACTGTAATAAAAGTGATTGAGTGCCGCATTACACCCTGAATTTAATCCATGTGATACTAATGATGGGATACTTTATGTTTATAGAAATTAAGTTGTAATTTGGTTAATTTGCAAATTCCTTAGTATTCAAAATTAGTATTATACTTCTATAGTACTTCTTAGTATTATACATACATATTTATTATGCGTGATATCAATAAAACATATTGGACATAATCTAGACCAAGGTGTGTTATGATTCAATCTATATAAATAAAAAACTTTGTAACACAATTTGTATTGTAACGTTAAATGGGTCAAGTGATGAACTAAACATTGTGTTAATCATTTATTCCTTTTCATACGAAAACAACATTTTATGAATGTACATTATTTGACCTATAGTTGGTCTTTAAATAATGCAGAAGAAAAGTATATCTTTTTGATCGAAATTCGATATTTTCACTGTTACTTGCCTATTTATATTTTAAAACATTCTCGAGGCGCGCAATATCGGCGCCACACCTGGTGTACACGTCTGATTTAATAACGACACTCCGTGTTCAATTTTTCCTATGACATAATAAATTTAATATTTTTCACCCAGTCGTATTGCACTTAAATTTTCGCATTCCAAATGAAATATTGCGTAAAATATCGAACGATTGTATGATTGGACTCTAGTAAATTCTTATTTATGTTTGTCGTTCGATTACAACTCTATTTATTTAAGAATATACAATGTGCGTAGTGAGTAGGCACAAATGACTAAAGATCAGCAACCATTAAATAAATAATAAATAAATAAACAATTTCTACACTCATAGTCTTACACAAGGATTTTCTCTTGTGTCGTGAGTACCCAGAACAGAATCTCATCATTCAGATGTCTTTCTGGCCGGGGATCGAACCCGGGACCCACTGCGTGTCAGACCGGTATGGTGACCGCTCCGCCACGCGGTCGTCGTCATTGGCAATGATATGTGACAACATGACACCTCAATATTATAACATAACTTTGACTATAACTCACATCTTCTATTCAGTAATTTGTAATCAAATGAAAATTAGGTATTCATTTTATTTACGTGTAAGCCTACGGAAGCACTGACTTATAAACAGTTGTAGGTTTTTTATCTTAATGCTATAAAGTAAGAAGTTAGTCACATGTTATGCAGTTATAACAAGGAATAAAACTAAATAAGGACGATTTCTGCCATATAAGATAAAAAATGAAGCGGATATTCAGCAATATGTACGAGTATATTAAATTCGGCATTTACCAAAGGCACACTAATCTGCAGGGCAGTTGGGATATAACTCATGCCGTGTGCCTTTCCAAGCCTTTACCGAACTTAGTGCCGTTCTCTTTTATTTCATCCAAAAGAAAAACAAAACGAATATTCGCCTGCCTCGCAAAATTCTACGCGAGCCGAATATCGATTGAAAATTTTATTTTGCGGTTAAAATTTTGGTCGGTAAATATCAGTGAGCACTAAATTTAGCGTTGGAAAATGATCAGTTTTAATGGCTTAATTGATGTCTTTTATTTATAGAAAATACTGATTTTTTTAAAGTCATTGTCTAGATTTAGATCATTAATCACTTTAATTGTTATGCCTGAAACATGTTATACTGAGGTACTTTTTGCTACATTTTTAAATGTCACTATATAGGTGTATCTACTGATTTAATGCAGGAACAAAAACTTCATTAACATGATTTTCCTTCATGTTTTACTGAAAATAATTTCACATCATGTTATTGTTAGATATAATTTTAATGCTATTACTAATGTATGTACTAAAACCATGAAGCATTTCTTACAATTAGATTAATATTATCGTATTAATAGCTACAAATTGCTACTCTACAATGTATTCCGATTTATTGCACATAATATTGGGATTATAGTCTACATTGCTTTTATATCAAATATTAAAAGCAGTTTTTGCTTACAGATATATTATTATGGCACACAATGTATCTGATAATAAAATATAGTATATTTTGAAATGATATATAATACGTACTGGATTACATTAGGAAATAACGTATGGCTTAAACCAATATATTTTTAAGTTTGAAATTCTCTTATATAGCTTGTTGATAGGAAGTAAGAAAAGATTTAAAAAAAACGTCCACTAAGGGGATCTAATAGGGGATGAAACGGCGTGAAATATTAATTTTATAATTTTAAATCGACTCCGTTTCAACTATTCCCAAACCAAAGCTTTAGGTGTCCTTAAACCTACTGCCTCAAGCTAAGCCGTTATTGTAACTGTCAGTAGGCTCAGTAAAGATTATAATTGGACGCTGAATAGGTTTGGAGGAATCTGATTAAGAATCGGTAGATTTTTCATGGACCGATAAAGCTAAGCAAATTATAATATCCCTTTTAAACGTAGGCGGATTTAATCGGTATACTTATAAGTCGTGGGTGTTTTTGATGAAACCTATTGTAACCCTTTTACTGACGTTCATATTTATAATAAAGGATCTTTTAACAAATTTTATGGGACAACGTTAGGTATACCGTTTTAAAATATTAATTTTCGGGCTCGATAACCAATTGAGCATGGTGAGTTTAGATTTCAGAATGCAAATCTTTAGGTGTTATTGTACTCATTTTAATTTTTGGGGCTATGAGTGTAGAATTATTTGTTTATTTATGGATTCTTCATTGAGTTTAGTTTTTATGAAAGGTTCCACACTTATTTATTATTGTCCTTAAATAGAAATATCGTATACATTTCAGCCTTAGAAAGAAACGAGAGCGATAATTGTATTTACATAATAAAATAAGGATTGTGTCTACTCAAAAACTTAATAGTTAGTGACCGTACATCTGTATAAATGTACGTTAATATCTACTAACACTGCATAATAAAATGCGAGAATTACAATTTGTAATCTTAATCTAGAACATAAATTAAATAATTGCGGAAATAATGGCCTAGAACTGCCGGAGTTATAATAGTAGGATTGAAAAAAGGCACATTATGCAGCAGTCGGCACGGGCCGCCATCTGCTTTCATCGTTACGACTGTTATTACTTCTTACGAAGAAAGAATCCAACAATTCATACACTTTCAGGCTTCTTACCGTGAAAGAGTTCCGTCTTGACCTAGCTTCAGTGATCTAATCTTTTACAGAAAGGTTATTTCAAATTAGATAAATAAAATTGTATATATTTAACATATTAAATTTAATTGTATTATAAATATGTAAGGCAAGTATAAACCATTAAAATAGTAGTTACTACGTTTGATATAAGAAAAAAGTAGAAATTGAGCATGTAGTCCATTTGTTGGTAAGTGACTACTGCCGCTCGTGGACATCTGTACCCGATCAGTCTTACCTGATGTTTGTTATAGGTGTGTTGCTATCTCTGAGGACTAAGTTTGAATGCTTTGGATAAGGGTCTCCCTTAGCACACTCTTCAAACCAGAACATAGCAGCGCTTATAGTTGAATAGGTTATACCCGCGGCCCCGCCCGCTTTGGTCACTTCTACCACTGTATTGATCCTATATATTCAGCGAAATCTAGCCAGATTTTTTTGCGTGATAAAGTAAAAAACACAGAAACATCCTCAAATACTTTTGCATTTATAACATTAGTAAGATTAGTTAGAATTATAACCTACAAATGCTTTACCTAAACAGCTTGTTCGATAAGCATAACATTGTATGATCATAGGAATTAAAACACGTAAAACAGCGAACATTATCAAACCGTTTAAAGCGGTTTTAAAAGAGTTTTCTTAGAAAAACACTAAGTTAAAAATAACTTCTTTCATCAGCTTCGTATTTCAGGCTATAAATAAAGTAACAGTGAAGTATTGTACCAATGCCAAGTACGGATCTCCAGGGGAGGAATTGGAGCGAGTTTCCGTACGTTACTCAGATACGAGTAGATTTAAGAGATTGAATTTGGTAAGGAATATCATACTTAGGCCGAGCACTTTGGTATATTCCTAGAGTGAGTTTCATGCAAATTCGCTAATGTAATATTTAAAACATCAGCTTTGATTAAAGGCGAGCACTCTATTTTATTACCTGTTACCAATTGGTACAAATATATGTAATTACATATATTTGTCAGAAAGTCAGCGGTCAAAATTCGACCAGTTTTATTGATAACACTTAAGCTCATAAATATATAAAAAATGCCAACATTCATGTGTATCTATGTACGTATGTACATACACAATATATGTAGGTACATTCTTAGGTATATAGGTGTCAGTTATAGTATAGGTGTCGCGAGATCAATGGTTTTTTTTTTGTCTCATAAATGCCTAACGCTGCTAAAGCACTTTTCACTTAAAAAAGACAGAAAATATGTTACCAAACATATGGATATTGAACAGATAAGTTGTATTTGCCTATGTATATGTAGATAATTATTTTATCTATTATGTATATAATTAGCAACAACCATTTAATATGGTTTCTGCCACTCATATACATAATGGTTTGGACACTTGTTTCATACTTTTAAAACGCGAAGTAATTTAGTACAGTACAAATACATTATGCGTCAGTATAGAAGCACAAAATGCTACTTGCAGGCGATACGCAAGAACATTTTGTTCCGATATTATATACCTGAAACTGGCTCATTTGAACTGAATAAAACTATAAAATATATAAATCGCACTCGTTATCGCATAGTATGGAAAAAGTAAAATTACATGTAAGGTCCTTGTATAAAACTTGAAGCATGAACAAAACAATTCTCCGTTTCCGCCAAGACAAGTGACCCGTGAAAAGCAGTGCTTTCAATCTTTCAGATATCACGGTCCTAAGTCATGAGGGACACAAGTTACGGCCAAATGGGAAAAGGACAAATAAATGGGAAACTTAAACGTCTCGTCTCTATTTAAAATCACTTTATTGCAACCAAATACACTAGCTAGTTACTATACTGAAAGATAACTTGTCTTTATTAATATCCTTTACAAATTCATTTGCAGAGAACTTCAGGCGTGCTCAAGTTGTGAGGAATAATAAGGGTGGTATTCATTATAAGTCAGGACTATTTCCACTCGATTTTCGAGAAGGCTTCGCTATTGCTATTTAAAATTACTCGTGCATTTTGCGTTAGTGAATAGATGAATTAACTTATAGATCTATTGTCCTGTGTAAGATAACAGCTATTTATGTCTTAAAGTTCGTAACTCAATTTAAGTCTAGCCGTGATATCTTTTTAATATATTTATTGTTACTCACTTCAGTAAACGACAATGGATTTCGATGCCTTCAACGGCATTCATAGAAAGCCACACATAGATCTAAATGGGAACTAAATTAGAACATTCGGTTAACGGACGTGTATTACAAAGGGACATGCCATCAACATGCATAAGCAATCGAAAATTGATGCAACATTTGTTAACAAAAAGTCGCAATTTTTGAAATACTTCACGTAAATTGAAAAAGTCTGATCTTTGTTTCAGGCCACTTCTGGCTTATGATTTATCTTACGAAACTTGCAATCAAAAGGAGATTTTGCACTTGCAAATTCAAAATTACCTCGATCTCAAAGGCTGTGGTGAAATAAGCGCGTTTTGAAAGCCCTGCTTGAATACGCTTGAAATAACACCGAATAAATATAGGAAGTGAGAGAGCTAAAAATAAATGAACCCTCAGATAATAATGCTGCCAGATGGTTATTTACGGGTTACGGGCCCTCATCTGAATAAAAATAATTTAGAACTTTTAAAATTCTGCTGTACTACTATAAACTATATATGTATATTCCAAGGAAATATTGAACATTATAGGGAATAACACTATTTAAGAAATAAGAAAATACTTATTCTACGGTTTAAATTAGATAACACTTTCAACAAAGCCTTTTATCAGGTATTTTCCAGTCGTAGGTGCCATGGAAAGTATGGGTAAAGTGGAAACTTTACGCCGAATACAAAAACGCCCAAATCTAGAATAGAAATCTAAATTAATTATTCACTAGTCTTGTTAGCAGGGAACTGAAACCGGAACACAGAGCATATTGGACAAGTACGTTGACCGCTCTGTCACGTTAGGTCAGGGAATAATTAGATCTTCATAAAAAACTTAATATTAATCTTAGAATCATGAAATCTTAAATATTCATCTTAGCGTGAGGAAGTGACGTATAAAAAACATTATTTGTATGTTGTACTGGCGACAATGTAACAAGACATACATTGTGATAAATCTGGTCTATACAACCATCGTACTTCCATCCATATAACTAGCAAAAATAGAAATATTGCTACGGCGTAGTGTGTAGGTTTAGGTGTACGGTGTAGGTGTAGGCTTTTATACGGTTTTTATACATTAATGATCAAATATTGAAAACATTTTCCATCAAAGCGTGATCATTAATTTTGAATGGAAATTTTATACGTAATTAATTATTTAGTTTTAAAAAAACAAGAAATAGAATTATAACTTTTCGATTTAAGTTTCAAGGCGTGATTTGTGTATACTTAAAGAATTCACCACCTTTAACTTACATAAATTAAGGTCTTATAAAATATTTAACATTTTTGAGTTGCAGTTTACGTAGAAATTATTTAACGTTTAATAAAACTACTTTTGAGACAGCACAGCGTTGAATAGTCTTGTTCGTAATAAATAGTCTTGCTAGCAAAGGTTGCATCTTTCTCGCTGCCGTAATCGGATGAAGCACTAGCAATGTTTAAATCCATTACTACGAACTATAGTGTACACTGGTGCATTTTACTAGGGTGCATTTGTCTCGTTTTGTTACCTCGTCTAGTAATTTACGTACTAAGTCGATTTAAAAAGATGTATTTAGTGTTAATTAGATGAAATTCTCGTTGAAACAAGTGAATTAGTAAGTTTAGTAATGTGGAAAATTTGAGGATTAAATCGTGTGCTGGAACAAGCGTATACAATCTGGCAGGAATCAATTTGAGGGGGACATAGTTTTAATGTTTTTGAAGGTGGTAGAACTCTTTGTGGTTCGACTCCGGAAGCACCACTGCCACACCTATTTCTGCCGTGTAACAGCAGTGTTATGCGCTGTTGTATTCTGGTCTGAAGGGTGTTTTAAGGGAGATACACTTTTATGAGGCATTCCATCTTAGTCCTCAGAAGTAGCAACGCATTTGTGGCTAACCTTAGGTGAGACGTAGATGTTACCAAGGGTTGATTACAGATGTCCATGGACGGCAGTAGCCACTTACACATCAGGTGGACTGCATGCTCGTTTGCTATTTCTATACTATAAAAAATGTTTAGTTTTCTGGAAAAATATTTATTTAATCGATATTTTATAAGAAAAATAAAAATTCACCTCTTTATCGAAAAACATGACAGTTGATTGCTAAATTCATGCTGGTAGTGCACTCACAATAGTACATTTATTTGAAATACTATTTATATGTATATAGTTATACCAATGAGCATCGAAATATTAGTTAATTTAATTCATCGCCGTAACAATAAGGCGTAAGATGCTTTATTAAATTTCGTGATTGACTGAGAGTGTGATGGCACACGTACGGCTTCTGAAAGTATGTTTTAATTAAATTTCTGTTCGTCAATGTTCCCGCGACAGATGTTGGTGGATAGAATTACCGTGCTCGGTGTGTCACGGTAGAAGTTGCTTCCTGGTAAAGTTAATTGAACTCATGTGGGTTGCAAGTACCGTCCTCTTGAATGGAAACAGCTAAGTAAACTGAGCGATGTAAATTATAACAGTAAGTTCAGAGCAACTTTGAAATAATGAGGAAAGTTTTAAGTTATATTTTGGCTGAATTTAAATATGTTGTTTTACTTATAATTTATGTAATTTAATAGCTATATCCGCGACGTAGCAGTGTTGCATGCACCGAACCGGAACTTGTTCTAAGCCTGGGTGTTTATGTATTCATGTGTCTTTTATTATAGCACCCATGGCAAAAATAAAATCCTAGTACGGTTTGTGTAGGCACACATACATATATTGTGTTGTATTGCATGGTGTTGCAAGTTTGTTTGACTCGTCAGCCGGCACTCAGCCACGGTAACAAAGCAATAAATAAGTCAATTATTATTACGCATTTCATTATTTCATTTTATTAGTAGTGACCTATCAACCCAGACATCAACACATATAGTGACTCTAACACTAGTTACAAAAATTATTTATTAAATGTACAGATTATATAAATATTAGAATAGCCGAACACTGTTTTTGTCAATATGTTCACTGATTAATAGGCTTACGAACTGACACATGATTCGTTGGTTACGGTTTCTTTTATTTTTTATATTCTTAGATTCAAATAGAGGGATCTTTTACTGGCCCGGCCGTAATTTAATCTTTGAGACAAAATTAGGTCCCATTTTATTCCCGGAGTAGGTCGGGCAAAAATATTTGTAGAGGTTTATTCTGGGCTACTACTTAATGGATTATGTTATTATAACTAAGTTGTATGTTTTATTACTTTGTTTTAAAAAATATGTATAATATCTACTTCTAGCGTGAGTAGCGTGCCTTGTCGCTTATATGTGAGACGATCATATTAGCCCTCGAGAGTAGCAACGCATCTGTGAACGATTTCAGATAGAACCCCTGTTCTATATGAAGTTGCTTACAGGTGTCCGTGGGCGGCAATCACCACCTTTAGGTGGACTGCATGCCCGTTTGCTATTTCAGTCTTATAAAAATTAAGAGTAAACGTAAAAGCGTGTTAAAGTGTGGTGAACCTTAGTGGAAGAGTATAAACCTTTGTGGATCGACTTCGGACGGCCACTGTCGTACCTTTTTCTGTTTAATAACAGCAGTTTTAAGCTCTGCTATGTTCTGGTTTGAAAATGTTGTAAGGAAGACATACTTATATGCCAGTTTTAAAACCCAAGGCCAAACTCAGTCCTAAAAGGTTGCGACGCATATGTAGCCAACCTCAAGGAGGACTTTATCTAGGGCTTATCGCATACTAACTGTAGTACCCGTGCTTCGCTACGTGCCAAGAAAAATAGTTTTTACCTACTAATACTTGGAGGTAAATGAAAAGTGACAGGAAACTTCCGGATAGAAAATTAAGTGTTAATTACGTATACTATACGCTATATACCATCAATAGTTTGCTATTTTTAGCATTCTTTTTTTATTTAAATGGAAACATGAAAGTCTGAAACCAAAGGGTGTAGTGACGAAACTAAAATAGTAGCCATCTTTAAGTAGCGAAAAATATCTGAATCAAAAGTAGACTGTAGACTGATATGATAAGTTCAATGAGCTTCATCCATGCAAAATTTTATGTAAATCGAACCAGTGGTTCTTGTGTGATTGAGTAACACACATACATACACTATCTCATTTTTATATATTAGTATCGAGAGATATGGATAGCCATGAACGGCAGAGGCCACTAACCAATTTAATGGTTAGTGGCCTCTTCCGTTCATGAAACTATTATATTATACTTCAATTTCAGTTTTTTCCAACAGTGCAATAATATATTATTACCTCGATCGAAATTACATTATTGGTTCTACAGTTCTAATTCAAGGTTATTTGAGTCGTTTCAATACTCAGTGATTATACTGCTGTCTTCTGTGGCGCAAATATTGTGGCACCATAGTTGCACCCATTTCTATTTTGTAACAACAGTATTACACTTCGTCATAGAAGTGCCACAATAAAAATACATTGTAAGTTTAAAGAGTGACTTTTAATAGTGTGGTAAAATAAATCAAATTATTCCTCAGGGGCATTAGCGCAATTGTCATTTTAAGTAGTTACTTAAAATTACAATTGCGCTAAAAATACTTACTACACAAAAACAAAATACCTAAGTATTTTATTTTTGTGACGTTATATTTCGAGGTGTCTACGGATGACTCCAAATAGTTGACTCTTATTATCGTATCAAATCGCATAGGTTCAACGCTATAGTAAAACCGATGTTTAAATCAGCACTAACCTACAGATAAATAGTTAAAATATTACGTAAAACTTTACTGCAATGCAATTGATATAAATAAAATAGATATACTAACCTTATATATAATTTAATAATGTCAGTAAAGAATATAGGAAAGCGTAAGTAGAGGATCACAGAAGCTCGGATGAAAGCATCATATTTTAAAGCAGAGATAGGTCGAGACGACTGAACGCACCATAGATAATGATTTCATCTTCTTTGATCTTCGTGCGTGATATCGACCACAAAGAAGTTCACATAATGCACAGCTCGTATAGATCTTAATTTATTACAGACTTAAGCAACAGTGAGCATGTTTCGGAATTCAATGGGAAACCATTAGTGGCTAGAGTTCACGCTTCGGAGCTTCAGACCTTGGACGCCTTATGATTTAAAAAAATGTTCCTCAAATAATCCGTATAAGACCAGCGTGGTGAGGCCTCTTCCTGCTCTGCTTTAATGCTTTTACTTTTAGTTACTTCAAGCTTCGTTCAGTTGCAAGAAGAGCGGTGGCCAGCAGTAGAATATAAAAAGACTTACAACTATACTGGCTGAAGTACATTTGGGGTTTCCACCTTAGTCCTCAGGAGTGGTAACACATCTGTAATTGTTTTGTGGCAGAACCGCAAACCGCAGTATACCAAAACACACTCATGTTAGGAGGGAATATAGTTTATTTGCCACTGTAAACTGCCGAACCAACGCTGGTAAGCGCTCCCCAATGTATCAATTAACTAATACTTATAATGTATATTTTAATCATATAGATATTACAAATAATCATTCTATCATCTTTAAAGGTTTATTATTGCATTTTTACTCGTAGTGTTACATGAAATCTTTATAATTGTCTTGTCTAATGCACTTATAGAATATCTATATACAGTTTTTAGTAATTTATAACGATATTATAAATTACTAAAACTGTTCTCACTCTCAATATGTACCTTATAGTAAGTTGTGGTTAACGGAGCTGGTTACAGCTAATATATTTTATTAATCTTATTAGTACTGTATCATTCCTGTGTAACTGTTTGTTGACCTAAACAAATTGAATCACTGTTCTAAGTGGAGGTGGTCACAGATGTCTATGGACGGCAGTGACCACATACCATCAGATAACTAGTGTAAATACCAAATAATGTAAGCAAATGTATCTAGTGATAATATAATTTGGTGTTGTATTCTATACCTTTATCATGTTATCACTAAATCTTCCGCCTTTACATATTGACCAAAAATAAATGCAGCGCTTATTTATCGCATGTTTTGTCACTGTCTATCATAATTTAGAATATTAGGAACAAACACGACAATAGCTAAGCTGTATTAAGCGATTAGTATGATTGAAGTACAAACAGAGCAGTTACTGGTTGCTACAACTAGTTGTCATCTTTGTATAATGTATACATTGTAAGTGGCTCCTGACAGTAGCAATTTTATCTCCAACTGATACACCCGTCATCATAATCCGACGTTCAATCCTGCGACTTTCACTGACGTATCACGATCACGACGTGCAATATGGGAAATGGGCGTATCTAATCGCATTAGATTAATGTTATGTATCTAATATAGTGTATATAGGTAGTCTGTGTAAAGTGGTACAAGACGATACTTGTGCTAGTATAGTAGTAATGGTCTCTTTTTAAAAATTCCTAGCAAATGAAAAAAAAACTTTGTCTGTCTGTCTTCGTCAATCTATATGTAGGTACGTGAATTCAACCGTCAATATCAATTTATTCGGAAAACGATTAACAACTCTGTATGAATAAAGGGTAGATATGACTTTTTAAGGCCTGTTTTACGATGTTCTTTTAAGCTACGCGCCGCGATACTAAAATATAAATGCAGTATCTTGGGATACGTCTTTAAAAATATTGATATATAAAAACATATCACACTTCTCTAGTAATTTTATTAATCATAAGTTAGTTAGATATGCACTTTTAAAACAGTACAAAAATAGATTAATCGCTTAGTTTACTTTCCGTAGCGTCCATTTTATTTACGTTTCATGGACTGGGTAACTCCGAGACAATGATTAATTACAGTTTGAAATGCAATTTTCCGTTAACAGCAGCAAATGGCTAATCGATAGACTGTAAGTGAAATGTAAACTTATTATTGCTCATCAAATTTTAAATTAACAGTGTTTTATGCCTGTATTATTTAACAGTTTATACCAAAGCACAAACGCACCCGGCATGTATTCTTCTTAATCCATTGAAGTAACGACGCATCTGTAATTAACTTAAGATTTCTACTTAACTTACTAAGAGAACCTTTCTTTTATATGAAGTTGTTTACATGTGTGGCAGTTCCTACTTACCGTCAGATGCAATTGCTCGTTTGCTATTTCAATTGCATTGTACATTTCGTACAGAATTCTCGTCAGATTATCATCAAACTTATCTGTCTTATTCAGGAAATTAAAAATAACTTTTTTTTATTGTAACACATTCTACCAAGAATCAAAAATTCGGACAAAAATATCAAACTATGTGGACTCAAAAATTGAAGAACAGAATAAAAAAACTATAAATTTTTTACAGCACGTAATTGTGTTGCGCATATCAGTGATATGCTTCCTAAGTAACGAAAAAACCTAATTAACCGTAATTTTAACAAAAGAGGGGACAAAAGGAAGGGGAAAAATACGATATTAATGAGTACTAAATGTCGATGGTATAGTAATAATAGTAATTATTCCTTTTAGATCCGTAATTCGTATACACAGCTGGTGAAACAGGTGTTGAAATATTGTCTCAAACTAGTTAAACTACTTCGGTTGTTTATGAGACAGGACCACTTTTAATATATTTCAATGGTTATTATAAATGCATTTGAATTCTAGATGTTCTTAGATTTTTTTTATGTGTCTTCTAAAGAACAAATACCGTACGTATCTTTATCATTATAATTAATACATTCGAAGTTAGTGGTTATTTATAGGACAACATTGTGCAGAATTATGGTTATATACCTTCTATTACTTTAGTATTTAGTCATTTGTTTTAACATCGTTTTACTGGTACTATCGTAAAATATCATCGTTAATGTCAAAAGACTTATGTTTATTCCAGATTGCGTTTGTAAATTGTTTAGATGTTATAATTAAATTTTATTTTCTAACGGTATCAGGTAGTGTTTTACGAAAGTTAAATTCCGTTCGTCTTAGTTATCTATTTATCTAGTCATCTATATCTTTAGTTTAAAGGTAGAGGTATTAAAATTATTATTACTTATTTCTAATGTTATATGATACCTTAGGAGTTCCAACGTGTCTGTTATCAATCTGAGATAGGATTCTAGTCAGTTAAGGGCCAGCTACAAATGTCATTGAGGGGCAGGAACCGCCCCAATAGGTATAATAAACATAATAAACAATAAAAATCCGCGGCGACGACCCGCGTGGCGGAGCGGTCACCATACCGGTCTGACGCGCAGTGGGTCTCGGGTTCGATCCCCGGCCAGACAGACCTCTGAATGATGAGTTTAGATTTCTGTTCTGGGTCTGGGTGTTTGTGTATTCGTGTCCATGGCACCCAGGATACAGGAGGTTATCCTAGTGTGGGGCTATGAGTGTAGAAAGCGTTTATGTTTAATATAATAATAATAATACACAATATCCAATTAGACATCTAAAACATACTCGAATTAGTAATGGATTTTTAAATCGAGTAATTAAGAACAGGGACGATAAAAAAATTTCGGGCGTCGATGTTTAGTCTGTAACATCGACGCCTGAAAGAGTTTAGTGTGAAAATCTGGCATTCAGTAAACATCAATGAGTTTACGGACATCCACAATGACGATGAGATGAAGTGTACTGAACTGTGCTGGTCCATTCATTTCACATTAGTTCCAAGTCGTGGGTTCGGGATTAGCGACCTCACTAGCCTATCCTAGTATCGTAAGACTAAAATAACTGGTCAATAACCGCTAAACAATACGTCATCTATTGTTTGTTAATGTAAACAGCAGTATCTTATTTGTGTGAAAAGTTAGTTATCAATATCAGTTATCAGTTGAAACTTGTTGATGATCAGTGATACCCGAATGAGCAGTGATAGCCGAATGTTTGAAACTCGGCCTCTCAATCGAGAGTCCGAGGTTCGAATCCCAGCCCACTGATTTTTCTAAAATTTTGTGCGTATTAGAAGTTAATTATCCCTGCTTTACGGTGAAGGAAACATCGTGAGGAAACCTACACATCTGACAATAATGGGTTGACAACTATTATCAGCATGTATCCCATTATATTTATAAGTATAGATAGTATCTGTAATATTGATAGATATTTTATAATATACAAGTAAGTGTAAACGCTCTAGCCCAAATCATAATAATATCGACCAGATACCACAGTTTAAGTGGTCCTTTTATAGTTAAACCTTCAATTTTGTTATTTCAAAGGATATCTCCCTATGTTATATGTACCGTACTTTTATAGTATAGAAGTTACAAACGAGCATGCAGCCCATCTGATGGTAAGTGGCTACTGCCGCCTATGGACATCTGTCATCAACCCTAGGTAAGATCAAAGTTTCAACTTAGGTTAGCCACAGACGCGTTAACCTGAGGACAAACATGAAATTCCTTGGAAAAGTATGTCTCCCTTACCACACCAGACCAGAACACAGCAGCGCATAACACAGCTGTTATAAGGAAGAAATGGGTGTTGCGGTGTTGCTTCCGAAATCAAACCGCAAAGAATTCTACCACCTTCACTTTAAAGAACAACAATACTACCACAAGTTTTTACAGTATATTAAAATGTTTTCCCCTAATTATATTTCATACCAATGTAACCTAATTTACTGTACTGATTTCTGTAACAAAAACTTCTTGATGTACCGAACGTTCCCAAATATCATTGGGTATGCAATATGATTATAACTTCCAGTTCACACTCACAGCTGAGTTCTCTTATCGTGTTTGTTCAGTTGCCTTAGCCACAATATGAGAATCCCTCGGCCCAAACCTCAAACGTTAATAATAGGATTAATGCGACAAATTGTAATTACCAAAGTTGAATAATACTGCTGGCGGTGCTTGTTTGCAGATAATGTGGCAACAGTCGTGTAATATATTTTGAATCCAACGTCAGATTGTTCAAATCACATATCGCTGGTTTGCATGAATAAGCACACAAGTCAAAATTCATTAATTTTAAGTTAAAGGTATAATGTTCTAAGTCTACTCTAAGTTCTAAGTCTGGTGCTCTAAGTCCACTATGGTTAATGGCCTTTTAAGTTTGATTATTAAGTTCGTTTAATAAAAACATAAAAACCATAAGCATCGTTTATTTTTTACCTGGCTCTCCTGTAAAATTGGCGTTTTCGTGTTGTTATTATTTATGCAAAGTAGCGATATGTACCTACCTACAGCCCTAACAGGCTAGCAACTTTTGAAGTGATTAACGTTTGGGCGATTGCATCGACGATGCATCAAGCTTAAGCTAGCTGCGTTCGGTCGATTTGATTATACGCGTTTAGTGACTGCATTAATTGCGCATCGCGTTCATACGTCCAGTTGCTGCATCAAGCGTGCAAAAGTAAATGTGTTTGAGCGTTTAAACGTGTGCGGGCAAGAGTAGCGTTTGATTGCTTCGTTTACTACCGGAAAGAAGCTCAATAAGCTAACAGTCAAGCTGAAAATAGCTGGACTGTTAGCTCTTCGAAATTACTGTCACTTGTTTTATAGATAAAGATAACGTCGTAAAGTTCGACGTTGAATTCTTTATACATTTTATTAAGATCCGTTATGTCTTCAACCAACATAGTGAAATTATATTGTCTTTTGATTTTAAGAAAATCCATGCTTAATATAATGACGAACCATGAAATGAAATGTCCTTATTTTGTATAGGCCTACGGGGGCACTTACAAATTGTCATTTACATGATAGTTTGATATTGATATGTCTGTAACTATCTACGAGCTTTAATTTGACTTGCAATGTTTGTATGTTTGGCCAGGTGGAATCTTGCTGCTGACTTTTTTAACAATAAAATATCACTTTTCTATTACAATTTAGCGTTTTTTTATAATGTGATTTTGTTATTGATCTGTACAATGTGATCTTTTTTTGTACATACATGTTTCTCTTTTTTGAGACATTCTTATAATTAAAAGTTTTCAGATACAATAGTTTACGATTTACTTCGTGTAAATAGTGCTAATGATTCCTTATTGGCATAAATAAGTGTGAAACTCCTGCAATAGATGTGATGTAATGTATCGAATTATGTCATGCCATTATTTGATATGAATTATTTCACATGCGTCCGACTATGTAACAGAAGCCTTGGGGTTTCATATTCATTTCACATACGAATATTCAAAGATGCACCTTGTGACTCTTACTTCTGTGGCATCAGTGTTTGCAGCACAAGTACCAAGTTGGCTCTGGTGAGTAATCTTCACAGTCGAAGATTTCTCACTACATTATATTAATTACTAGATAATAGTCAAGTTATTAATATTATATGTATACAATTTTACTGCTTAAAATTGAATCGGTGTGTAATTCAAAAAAATAAAAAAGCAATTATTAGACTGAATATGAATTTAATGTTAAAGTTACTAAGATAAAATTTTCTGTTTAATAAAAGTTTAATATTTTTGCAAAGAATTATCTTTTTAATACCTTTTACTAGAAATTCACTCAATCAAAATTATTCAAAAAAGGCTTAGGCTCTTAAAGTACAAAATCAATCTTATAAAATCTCGAAGTCCCGGGTATTCCTGGGACTTTGATTACTAGGCTGTCTCGAGTCCCGGGACTTTGAAATTGTCGGGAATTTCCAAACGCTAATCCGAAGTCAAACCACAAAGCGTTCTACCACCTTCGCTTGCTCTCTTCGGTGAAGTAAGCACTCATTGATTAAAAGTAACAAGTCATGATCATAAACACACAACCATAAATATAAGTGAACACCCACAGTGTAACCAGTTCATATGAATGAATTATTCAGATTTTTGTCTGGCCTAGGATCAATCCTGGAACCCTCTTCGTTTCAGATCAGTGACCGTTCCGCCATAGGCATTATGATAACATGTAATGCGTTAAAGATATTAAAATCCATACAGATGGCTAAGACATCGCAACATTATCCTCTAGAGTGCTAGTAGATTCCAGGCTTAATTGAGATTGATTATAGATATCCACACGCTCAGGTAAACTGCTCGTTTGATTTGACACAAGTATAGCAGCTACAGATAAGTATACATACGCACATATCTATGTGTGTGTATAAATACATATGAAATGAATCACAATGAGTTTTGATATATATTGTTTCTTATATTTCTGTGGGGGTGGTTTTGATTTCAACGCGGTCGTGGGGTCGCGATTTGATACTGACTGATCTATGGTGCTTCGCCTATGATTTTGCATTTTACAACACATACAAGAGTAAATTCAAAATTATCACATTCCTGCTCGTCCACAATGAAGAACGCAAGCCCGAGTAATGTCTCACAGAGAGACTTCATTTCTATTATTTCAGTGCTTATTCACACGCTACCACAACCATTCTACAACTGCCTGGTTGATATCCAAGTAAATATTAAAATTTATAGTCTTGCATACGGGCTAAATTTTTTTATACAGCAACTGTGTGGTCTATACTGACGACATCACACAGACATATTAACGCAAAAAGCGTTACGTAACGCAAACGCTGTAACCCTCGTTACGATAAATATCCACCGAAGCTCAAAAAATTGTGTTAATTTCAACTTGGTACAATAGATTGATATTGATCGTATTCATGGAAGTCAAACCAATAGACGCAGTTGTTTTTGTTTCGATTTATTTAGTGTAGGTTACAGCGTTTTCGCATTTACTTCGATATTTTTATATAACCACAACAAGAAGCTGCGGCGTTGCTACTCACACGTAACCACAACTTGCCGTCATTTTCTCGTTCTTTCGGGCAGGTACCACCAGACCGGAGCCAGAGCTATTCGTAGCGTGAAGCAGTTTCTGCGTTTCGGTGGAAGGGTTACCGGCTCACTTGTATATAAGGCGACCATCTTAGTCCTTGGGAGTAGCAACGCATCTCTAATCGAATTCAGATATAACCCCTGTTCTAAGTGAAGTTGCTTACAGATGTCCATGGGCGGCAGTAACCACCTACCATCAAGTGGACTGCATGCTCGTTTGCTACTTCAGTCTGTTAAAAAATATTGTCGCTGGCGTGTCGTTGCGCGTGTGAAAAGATACCTCGTGTGACGTATGAATATCATTAACCGAAGGAACCAGCATACATATTCATCATGGCGCCTCTGCTTAAGAAATTCCACGGTTCCCTATTTACACTCATTACAGACATTGAGCTCTTTCAACCCGTTAATAACCATACTTGTCGACGGTTTCACAATCTCTTTACAAAGCACCTGGTGAATATTTCATGTTTTTGTTTAAAATGACAATTTTCTCGGAGTTCAAAAGGTGCTTGCTAAACAAAACTTGACAATGTTATGAATATTCATCTTCAAATATGTTATGTTTATTAGGCGTGGCATGGCGGTTTCTCTGTATACTTCTTTGAGGGTTTCGGGTTCGATCCCCAAGAACTTAATTGTTTGTTCTATCTGTGTGTTTGTGTACACATTGGTGTATCTATGGCAACTATGCAGGGAATACTAGAGGTATTAAATAGAGGGTTATTAGATTAAAAAGCGTGATTATTCGCGGTCCTATAGTGACACCATCACGATAATTATTTCTACTTTATAGCAGTATAACGCATCAATGTTTTACGTTGAGCTTTGTGGAAAAGCATTTATGGTTCCCGTGATGGAGCAATTGTCATACTTATCTGATACACAGTGCGTTTCGGAATAGACCCCCTGCCATATAAATATCTGAACGGTGAGTTGTCTGTTCCGAATCTGGGTGTCATGTATTCGTCTGTGTGTGTGTCTATGTCACTCGCGATATAAGGCTAAGTATATAGTAAGCGTTATTATTACGTACATTTGACACTGCAACTTACTGCAAATAAAACTTCGATCAATTGAATAAAGTATCAGTCAAGACTACGAACATTACTTAAAGTTACATGAACCTGTCCGTTTATTACTTAATCATGTAAAACTAAATTAACTGAAAGTAAATATGATTAAAATTACAATTATATAACGTTACATTGAAATTAACATAAGCGTCAATTTCATATCTCTATTAACAATTTGTAATAGTGTTGGTTTTCTACGAAACCAATTACTTTGGTGTTCTTACTTAATAACTTTAAGGAAGTAATTAACACTTAAGCTAATAAAAAGCTATTACATAACTACGACATTATGAAGTGTTTTAGTAAAACGTGCAATAACTATAAATACAAGACATATTAAGAGGTTTTGAATGCATTTATCCCCCTAAGATTTTTATTTGTTACTAATGAACCCTATTGGTTTCTGAACACAATTATATCTAAGATTCGTCTTGCGATATAAAAAGATAATAACACTTAATTCACATAATTTAGAAATAGATTTTGTGTTGGTTTTCGTAGAAAGGGTGTGGTAAGGGAGACATACTTTTCCGAGGCATTCTATCTTAGTCCTCAGGGGTAGCACCGCATCTGTGGCTAACCGTAGGTGAAACTTTGATCTTACCTAGCGTTGATTACAGATGTCCATGGGCGGCAGAGGCCACTTACCATCAGGTGGGCTGTATTCATACAATTAAAAAAATATATTTACTGAACATTTTAGAATAACAATTTGCCATTATTGGTTTATATAAATCCGTTGCACCTACCTGGTGCGTAAGCCCGATGATAATTGTATATAAGACAGGATATTACATAGTATATATTGTATACATAACGCTGTCAACATTTCACAATAGTGAGGTAACGTACCAATTACGGACAACAGAATCGATGGTGTATTGACGTTACCTCCACCATCGCACTTGCTTATACATCGCGACATAACGTTTGTGTGGTTATTGTTAACTGTTTACTTTTGAACTTCCATACATAGTTATCTTAAACAATATGGCCCCCAATGGGCCCCTCATCAAGGCGCATTGAGTTTTTGTTGAGAGTATTATGTCTTACCGATTTTTTTATAATCATGCAAACCATCTGATCCGAAGTCTATCGACATTTATAATTAACCCCAGATAAGATCCTACTTGTCAGTCACCACCTTGAGTACTTCTGAGGACAAGTTGGAACGCTACGGATTAGTATCGGACAAGTGTAAAAAATTCAAATCGAAATTGAAGAGATTTAATTCAATACGCCATTTTTTGGTGTGTAGAAATAAAGGAAAATTTAATAAAATATGGATATGCACATTTTTATTTCCATTTATCTTATACTTATCCATACTATCATACATTAATACTATTAAATTTGCGAAATGCTGATTTTATCTATAATATTATTGTTATTTTCTCGCACAATATCAATACTTATTCATTGTTGAGTTTCTTTTATACTGTAAGAGCTTAAGAACTATAAAGTTGTATGTTTTTTAAGTCCAACAGCATTCATAAGTCCGATGCCTTCTAAGCGTATACTTCCCTTTGAAACTAGCATTAGTACAAAAGGAGTATGTTCCGTCTTTCTGTCACCATCTGTCACAAAGTTTGCCTTTGCCTAGCTGCAAGCGGTTGCATACATCTCCACAAACATCTTTTAGAACGGTACTCACGACGTACAGGATGAAACAGTGTACTCGTAGGATCGTATTTAGATTTTCCTGTGTTAGATCTGCGATATTTAGTATATCTAAATTATTGTACATTAATTTAAAATTTATTTTATAAAGTTATTCTGAGAAATCAGATTAGATCTATAATGCTTAAACAAAACCATATAACTTCACGATAAATCATATAATAACACGATACAAATTATTTGGTGTAAATCAGTGAAGTAGCTTTTTCTTAGCAAGAATGATTGTATTCGTTTATACATTCATCAGGTATATTCATATATTGACATATTTTTATTAACTGACTCTTACATGGATAAGGAAGAAGTTAGCTATTCGTCACGTTTTTTTTTTCTGTACGTCCAGCGATTTTTTCGAACTATTTACAATAAAAATTATGTGATTAAAATCTAATTTTATCTTCTAAACAAAAAGTTACTTTTAGGACTAATGAAATCAGAGTTTAATGATGTTTCGCACGTCATAAAAACGGTTCAGACCATAAAAAAGAACCCAGTTTCGGGAGTCAATTTGACAGAGCTGTAAACCTTAGGCTTTATGGTCATTGGCCTCTTACATTTCTGTGTTGTAATCCTATTCGTGATATTCATCTAATTGGAACTTAAAATAAGTGTTATTTGGATGTTTACTCAATATGAACTGAAATATTGACAAAGTGTAGATACATAAAACATAATAGTATATTCATCAACCTAAAGCGAGTTTTTTTTTTTTTAATTAAGAAACTTTTGGAAACGTAGTAGGCTTCAGCCCTGAATTTGCGAAAGTCGTGTCTAAAAGGAACCTAAAAGTATTATCGTCAATACATAATCTATACATATAAATAAAATTGAAGTATCTGTTTGTAATATCAAAAAAATACTCTTTTTACCAAATGCATATGAAAGTACATTCGATACTGGTAACAAAACATTAATTACTAAAATTTTTGTCAGTCTGCCTGTCTGTCTGTTTGTTCCGGGTATTCTTTGCAACCGCTGGATCGATTTTGACAGGACTCTGTTGGATAGCTGATGCCACAGGCGTAACTTAGGCTACTTATTTTTTAGAAAATGTAAATAGAGTTTCGCACAAAAATTTAAAAACTAGAAAACCGCGCGCGCTCTGCACGCACGCAGCCACTGTCAGTGCCCCTAATATCAGTTACTATCAGTCCACTCTGAAACAATGCTATAATGTTAAAATTGTAATTGTAAATAGGTCTACAATTTCGGCTGTATGTAACCGTATCAAGTTACATTTTTAAACGCGTGTATAAGCGCGGGGCTCAGCTTGTAATATATAATCTAGTAAACATTAACTTACATCCTTCGTGGTTTTGAGGGTTGTTACTGAGAACATGTTTATTGTCAACACAAACTCAAGGAACAAGTTGCAGTTACAGTAATGATTATTCTAAGTATTTTTTTATAATATGGAAGTAGCAAACGAACACGTAGTCTACCCGATAGTTAGTAATAACTGCCGCTCATGGAAACCTGTAATAAACCTCAGATCAGATCAGTCTTACCTAAGGTTGGCGAGAAATGCGTTGCTACCTCTGAGGACTAAGTTGGAAAGCTTTAGTACGTCTCGGTGCTTATAGCATAACAATTTAACATGAACTAGAATGAACACCCACTTCCGCGTATCACACACAACTTAGGTTATTTATGGCACGTTATAATGCAAAAATCCCCCCCTTTAATATGCCCTTTTCATCCCAAGCCGACATTATTAACCGCCATTCCGCCGTTCATTGGAACACACAGTGTGCGTATTTCAATAGAATTGCTCCGGTTGAACGGAAATGCTTATTCTTCTCGAAAAATTGTCAGCTGGTCCCATGGATGAGGCAAAATCTTTTTGCAAAAAAACGCCAGTTTTTAAGTATGAATTTAAATATGTGATAGAAGTACGCGTCGTTACAGTCCACGTATACAATGTTACTGCAGTAGATGAGCACCGGTCACATTGTCCAAGTAGAAGTCCTTAAGTACACAGCCATGCTTCCAAATAATAAATAGATCTACAGACGACGGACACCAATCATGAAATCGAAATAGGAATATTAAATAAGCGATTCAATGTTTCGGATTTGTGGACTTATTTAGCTGCACTTGTGCGAGTATAGTTTGAACAGTACCATCGTTTTTTTTAACCGACTTCAAAATATGAAAATTCTCAATTCGACATTTTTTTTGCGTAGAGTTCTGGCGCTTCGGAAAGGTGTAGTTGCCGGCTCACTTTCATTTGAGGTGAATGGTCACTAATATGGATTAGTCCGCAGGAGAAGTTACGCAACTGCTATTGACTTCAAATAGAATCCTTGTTCTGTATGAGCTTCTTTACAGACGGGCGGTCCATGTGCGGCAGTAACCACTTGCCATCAACAGGACTGCATGCTCGTTTG
>DWTU01000095.1:0-23722 GCA_018251515.1 Cecropterus confusis | reverse complement strand
TCATTTTGAAAAATGCAGTCAAGTATTTTTTGGTGTATATTGATTTCCAAATAAAACTAGCTGAACTATTCCTAGTTCAGCCAGAGACCTTCCGGTCTCAGACACAAATTGGACCAAAGTGGTGGGTCCAAGATTTTCATTTGGGCTTGAACAGCCAGTTAGATGGCGAAAATAAATGTTATCCGATAAGAAAGCTGATTTTTTTAATCCAGGAAGGGATATGAACCCCTGGCTCCTTAAATTCAACTGTGCGCCAGCATGTTGAAAATAAAAATAGCTCAATACATGGTATTTGTATTACCATCCAATCAAAAAATATAATTAATAAGTAAACCAAGTAGTTCTACCAGGTGATTGAACGGGTATGGTTTAGTTAGAGAGGTACAATCGCCACACGTATTTCTAGCACGTTCCAACGAAACGCAAGAAATGCTTCACACACTTCTTGCGTTTTTTTGAAAGAGTGTGGTTGCGAGCTTAATTCAATGGGGCGACCATCTTATTTGTAGGGAGTAACAAGGCATCTGTAATTAGATTCAGATAAAACCTCTGTTGTCCGGTTGATTACAGATGTCCACGGTCGGCAGTGATTAGGTGAACTCCATACTCGTTTGGTACTTTATTCTTGTAAAAAAATGTATTTGATTCGAAAAAAATAGTTATCTACATAAAATACTAAAAAACATGAATTTAGCCGAACCTATAAATTTCATTACGTGTAATGATTATTGCAAATGAAAGATTTATAAAATCAAACGTTGCTTATGTATTTACTACTGCCATCTACAAAGTTATCTATAAAGTAGTTTTCTTTATACCTTAGTTCCCTAACATAAAGAATAGTGTAATCTACAGGCAGTAGATGGCGCTTGATACAGTAAATTATATTTATTTTGAACTAGGTGGTAACCCAACGATTCTTCAAATAATTAACAGAAATATTTGAACATAACAAATTATGTTAATTACGTAACAGAATAAAATACAGATAATCTATTTCATCGATTGGGATTAGTTATTAAAAATTGGTTTAAATTTGATAGTCATGGTAACCCACGCTTTCTCAGTTTCTCACGGCGGATTGGAAAACATCAAGTTGGCAGTTCTTTAATGGCGACCGCTGGTGACGGGCTGACGGTCGTCAATCGTATATTGACACTGTTTATTATTTAGAATATTAGATAGATAATATTGTGTTTACGTAAACATGACGGGGATTTTGCCTACTTACCAGCGCTTCGTGAATGGAGTTCCCGTACCGTCCATATCCCGAAGGTCGTTTCGTCTTCGAGAGAAATATTTGATTGTTTCAGTACTTTTGACATTCGGAATCGTGTGGCTAGGCGCACTGTTTTACTTGCCAGAATTCAAAAGTTCTACCAGTGTGAACGACAGTGTTTACAATGTGTACAAGCGAATCCAGAAAGCTGGGCCCGAGTTGCTCATGCCGCCTCCCCTCGCTCAGAACGAAGTTGGTGAGTTTCCCGTGGTGGGAATCGTCCGTCACGGTGAAGAGGGTGATGATCCGCATTTGCTGGAAGATAGGAATCGCCTGCGGGCTAAGATTGAGGAAGACATGAGCATGAAGGTGTTAGAGAGGCCTCAATTCGATATAGCGCCTTCGCTATCGTCTTCTCGCGGCCCAAGCAAGCCTCCCGTAGATGCATTAGAGATGCCCGTGGCTGGCAATAACGCACTGAGTAAAAATGTATCCCCAGCAGGTCCCAAATTAGAAGGCTCTGAGAACAAGTATGTGATTGCACCAATCCCTCCAGATACAGACATTGATATCAAGCATAAGTTGGAGACTATTAAAGAGGTAAGCATTTTTTTCTTTATTACTTTCTACAATTATCTACATATATATACAAGTATCTGTACACTTTTGATCTTTAAATCTTATTTTTTAAATTTATCAGTGATGATATGGATTATTTTATTCAACCTTTAAACTGTTAATGATAATTATTCAAACTACATTTTCTAAGACCACATTAAACAAATGGGAC
The DNA here is from genome assembly GCA_018251515.1 of Cecropterus confusis. Lineage (NCBI taxonomy): Eukaryota > Metazoa > Arthropoda > Insecta > Lepidoptera > Hesperiidae > Cecropterus > Cecropterus confusis. The sequence continues at coordinate 21,713 of DWTU01000095.1, read as the reverse complement.
CTGCCTTGTGGCTTAACTTTTAATAATATTCTATTGATGAGAAACAATGTTCAAAGATTTAAGACTAAGTAAACAATGTTGTCAGGCCATAGGGAAATCTAAATAAAATCTGTAACGAATTTTCCTTAATAACATGCCAGTTCAATAGCTACTCTTATGAGCTGAATATATACTGTATGAAATATGTTCTATAGGCTCACAAATAATACAAGCTTAGGTTCTTTCAAATAACTGCTTTTCTTGTTATTGCATCCTAACCAGATGCCCCCCAAATATATTATGCCAAATAAAATTTTAAGAATGGCAACATCAACTGTTTTATGTGTGTATCTTTAAAACTGGATTTTATGGTACCAATATGAAATTCCTACTACCTGATTCCATCACTATCCTGGCCATCACAAAGGACTAATACTGTACCAAAATATTTATGTGGCTGTGTACCATGAAATATGATCCCATTAAATTCTTTTTAATAATAAATATTATGCTCCACCCACTAAAGTAAAATTGACTCTTTACATTATAATATTTAAATTAATATTACAGTGTTGTGAAGTCATATTGAGGTAACAGGGGGTGTAACTTCCTTGAGAATCTCCTGCGACAAAGACCCTCGAGACCTGATATTCCTAATCCCTCCCCTGTAATGCTGACATGGCCTTAATATGTGGGAGACTAGGAGGGTAACAAGTTCCACTATAGTACAGGTGTCTTCAGGTCTAAATTGGATTGCTTAGAAAACAATTCTCCCTTACCACACCTTTCATACTAGCTACACTGCTACTATAGCAGAAATAGCTATGGCAGTTGGGCCTCTGGAGTCGTTATACTTATTACACTAAAAATATAGTAACTATAAGAATGTGACGTGAAAATGAATACACAAACACCCAGACCCAGAACAGAAATCTTAACTCATAATTTAGATGTTGACTGGCCGGGGATCGAACCCAGGACCCACTGCATTTCAGACCGGTATGGTAACTGCTCCACCACGTGACTCGTCAGTATTGTTATCTTTTTGTAGATAGATATTGTTATTACATGAGTTTTATGTAAAATTACCTACAACTCTGTTGTCATGTGTCATCTCAATTATTGGGATTATCCAATGTTGATAATGCCACAATTTAAAATAGCTCTGCTTTATATTTCAACAATAAAATAAATTACACATTCTGACCATGAATTCTTTGTCAAAATAAAAATAGCAGCATATGTCATATAATAAAAATTATATTGCACATACAAAACTACATAAACAAAATTATACATAGTAGAAAAACCCAGCAATTTATGTTCTTATCAATTCATTTAATTTTATTTATTTATTTTTATTATAAGCATGTATTAATTGAGGCAGCGGTTGGCAAAATTGTTGACAATATGGGTCAATAGTAACTTCATGAGATAACAATGGGCAGCATTTGGTGAAAAAAGGGTCATAATTAATAAATAGTCTAATAGTTACTTGCTACAAAAAGGGTCAAGAAAAAAAATTAACTGATATATGAATATATGAGTTTAAAAAAAAAGTACACTCATAGCCCCACACTAGGATTTTCTCCTGTGCTGTGGGTACCATGGACACACAAGGACGAATACACAAACACCCAGATCCAGAACCGAATTTAAACCCATCTGATATTTATCTAGCCGGGGATCGAACCTGGAACCCACTGCGTGTCAGACCAGTATCGTGACCGATCCGCTACGCGGGTCGTCATGGAAAATGTCGGAATATGTTAGGAAATTTCGTGGGCTGCAAGGAGAAGGTGATGCCTGCGGATTGCTGACTTTCGAATATAATAAGTCGAGAGTCAAATGCACAAGTAAAATTATTCCACGTAATTTAAGACAAGTATAAAAAAATATTCAAATGAAATCTAGAAATAAGTCTTTAATAACGAGTCATTGCATTTGATGGCATTGCTTCCACTTAACTGTATTGCTTTGTTTGAGTTTACTTTATCAATACATTTACTAGAATTTGCCTTATTATGTAATCTTTACTTACAAGTCGTACATGTGTTTAATGCAAAAAAACGAGTATTTTATCGAAGATTTCCAAGGTCTTAGCTTCTTTTTCAATCGATTCTTTTTTTCATTTCCATAGCCCATCTATACTTATTACGCGCTTTCTTAATGTAGCGTTTATTTGTACTGTAGTCGATTCGCAATATTTACTGAAGTACGTGTATGATTTCGTAATCTTTTTGCCGCAAATGCGCCACAACTCTAATGTGTTTCTCTATAAATTATTACACTAATGAGTTAAAAGAAAGTTAATTACTCACTATTAAAAGAGAAATTTGTAGATATCTATCTTCTTATACTATATACTAATCTGTAATTGAAAATAATTTAATTAAATACGAAATATATCAAACCTATTAAATAATGAAAGTCATTAAGTCTAAAGGAAAATTCTTTATAATTCACTCCAACGTCGCCATTCCTATATCTGCTTTTGATCGTCATACGTCGAAGTTCTATTATCGTCGTCAGAGTCCGTTAGAGATTTCCATTGGCTACATTAACCACTTGACGACCCACGTGGTGGAGCGATCACCATACCGGTCTGACACGCAGTGGGTCCCGGGTTCGATCCCCGGCCAGACAGACATCTGAATGATGAGTTTAGATTTCTGTTCTGGGTCTGGGTGTTTGTGTATTCGTCCTTATGTGTCCATGGTACCCACGATACACAAGAAAATCCTAGTGCGGGGCTATGTAGAAGCGTTTAAAGTGAATCAATTGAGATCTAAACAAAACGTTATAAGTTAGGTCATTCCCGCGGCTGCGCCCTCTTCAGTCACGTTTTCCGCAGCAATGAGTATCACATGTGTTAATTCAGATCATAAACTATCTGTGAACTGTATCTGTGAACCAAATAACAAAAAAATCCGACCAGTAGTTTTTGCGTGGAAGAGTTACAAACAGACACACATCCTCACAAGCTTTCGCATTAATAATATTAGTAAGATTATTAGGTACTACACTAATAATAAAGTAGAACTTATATGCATATCTACTGACAACCTGTCGGAAATATTAAGCGACATAGACATTAAATACTTAAGCTACTTGTCTTACTTAGACTTAAAACGTGAACAAGATATTAAAATTACAATGCCTAGGAACAATGTCACCAAAGCCGTAACCTATACTTAATTAACGGCTTATTAATCAGTCCAAAATCATTGGTTACAAATTAATATTAGCAAAATTACGAATCAAGGTACAATTATACACAATCGTTGGACATACGCGTTGATAGATAGCCTAATAATTGGAACTCGGCGTCCTTATCAAGAATCCGAGGTTCAAATCCTAGGCCAGTGATTTTTCTTAAAAAATGTATTTATTAAAATAATATTACTGCTTTACGATGAAGGAAAACATCGTGAGAAAAATCTACAGCCCTGAAGATCTCTGAAAAAAAACTTAAAAGTGTTCGAAGTCTATCAATTAGCAATTACACTATGTTCCCCAGTTTAACGCAAAAACTCTAGAAAAAGTCACTAAATTGAGCGTTTATAAGCGAAATTGCGAACGAAAAACTTAAACGCCTTGTTAACATGTTACCTTAGTTGAACTCAAACCTCGAACCAATGAATCAAGTGTTAAAACAGCTGACATTTACCTAAGCGTTACAATTACCGAGTGTTGTTTCACTGGAATATTAATTCTGATTTAAATTGATATGAAATTACTCTTAACACATGTCTGACCTAACATGATAATAAGTGGCGTGGCATTAGCATACTTGTTTGAGCTTTATAATCTACGAATTCCTATTACTTTTGTTTAAGGCGAATACTATTATTGAATTTTATCGTCAGAGTGAAATTTAATATGAATATATCATATTTATTTAATGATAGATAAATACAATGATAGACTTAAAATTACTAAAACTTTCATATATCTAAACTACCTGCTGCTCGCAACTGCGCATACGGAGACATTAAACCCCTATTAATTCCTCAAGGTATGGCATATCATAAAATACTTCGCGAGTGAGGTAAGACTTTAGCGAGTAAGTTTCCTAGTGGATGTCTACATCATTCTGAATCGGTTTTTGTTTTGATAGATTTTTTACCTGACCCGATCTAAAGATTTTTAATGTGACGTTTGGTCACAATACTACATAAATTTTTTATTAAGAACATTATCAAAAATTAAGGAAAATTAAAATTATTAATCATAATAATATTGGTCATTGAGATGTAGTATAGCCTAACCCGTCTTACTGAGAGGAGTTTAGTCTATCATTAATTTTTCAAATGATTTGTAGAGTTCTTAGAAAATACAATTCAATTACCCTGACTATGCAAGGTCAAGTCTATTTACTGATAACCCTAATGCTTATACGTTAGCCCTGAATATGCTAATAGCAGATGAAAGTCTTAGGCGGTCCACATCATCACTATTAAGAGATGCAATTATGGTGATGACAACGATACACAATGATCGTTTGGCATTTTATAGTCTCACTCTCTACGTCTTTAGTATTTCTGTTTGCTTGCATAGGTATTTACTTAAGTTAGTTGCAGTTTAGAGTATTAGAAAGGCTGGTATTTGTTGATTAATTAAATGTCTAACTAATGTACATACTTCTATTACATGACACATACACATGTTACATACCGTCAACCCATTATAGTCCCACTGCTGGGCACGGGTTTTCTCTCAGATTGAGAGAGCTTCAGGCCATAGTCCACCGCGCTGGCCAAGTGCGAATTGGTAGACTTCACACACCTTTGAGAACTTTTTTAAAGAACTCTCAGGTGTGTAGGTTTCCTCACGATGTTTTCCTTTACCGTAAAGCAGTGATAATTAACTTCTAATACGCACATAATTTAAAAAAAATCAGTGGTGCGTGCCTAGGATTCGAACCGCGATACCCTCGATTGAGAGGACGAGTTTCAACCATTCGGCTATCACTGCTCCGTCACATGTTACATACAGGTCATGAATATAGAGAGATAAGTAGTTAAATATATAAATAAAAGTGGTAAAAACCTTTGCGGTTCGTGTCCGGAAGTACCACCGCGACACGTATTTCTACTTAATGGTTTTCGTTTCTCATATAATGGTTTCATGTAATAATGTTCTGGCTTGAAGATGTGATAAGTGAAACATACTTATCCGAGGCGTTTCAACTTTATACTCTGGATAGCAATGCATCTGTAACCGACCTCAGGAAAGACTTATTTTATCTAAGATTGATTACAGATGTTTGATGACTACATGGTTTAATGCTACTTCTACATTATCTGTAAAAAGCATGTAATTTCTACAAATAAGAGCCTACATAAAACTTTTGTCTAAAGAACACAAATATAACCCAGAATAGAAATTCAAAGTCCTCATTTAGATTTTACAAAGCCGGAACCGATCCCGGAACTCTGCTTTTTAAAGCGGAGACACCATTGGACCATGCGAATCATGTACCCTTAATATATTATAAATATATACTAAAAATAGTAATTGTATCTACCATAGTTATATAGCATGTTCATCATGTATCCTTAATGTATTATAAATATATACTAATCCATAAAACTCGTATGCCCCAAGTTGTGGTGTCGTATTGTTTAGTGTAAGTCGTGTCCAAAATTGTAAACTAGTGTAATAGTGGAATAATGGAAACAGCAAAACACATAATATAATACAAAAAAAATAGTTACATACGAATGTAAAAGAACAATATGCAGAATAAGGAGTAAAAACTAAAAAAAAAAACACTTAGATCCTATAGTGAGCATAGATGTAGATTTTATGTAAAGCCTACGCTGCCGCCACCGCACACAGCAGCGGCATAGTAACATACCGCGGATGTCGGCGGTGACGACAACGAAGGCTAAACGTGGAGCAAATAGTTACGCACATGTTAACAAAAAATAAACATAACTTGAAAAAATGCACGGACGATCCGTCTGTGGAGACGTAGTTTTAATTAAAAAAAAAACTATAACCCTCCACCGGAAGGAAATGCCGGACGGCACCGTTCTGTCTAGTCATTAAGGAGTTAGATGCAGAAGGGTTTATATTTAGCAACATACCTAGTTGTTGTTCATTACAGTCACTATAGTGATAGCAGATCGTCGGCAGAGCGCCTGCACGTCGTGGGTCGTGCGGCGAGGAAGATATACCTCGACCCCACACATTTACATGACAATACTTCGTTTTGGCTAACCACACGTGTTGATAATGAGATAAATATGTTATTCTTTTACAATAATGCATACGAATATTTGCTTGCAAATAGGTCTGTGGCCTTTTCACCTTGTAGATATATAAAAAAGGTTTGTTTTTTTTTTATTTTTCTTCTTATAATATTAATTGCTAATTGTACATATGTCACTTATAATGTAAATTCATAAGCATACGCCTAATTGGTTGTTTTATATATTTTTAGTATTTTATAAATCCATCTTAGAAATAGCTTATTCGATCTTGATAGAACATTCGCGGACATGTATAAGGGGTTTGTAGAGTAATATGCTTGTTATTCGGTTCGTTACTATGTGAAGGTCAACTCATGCAACCAAAAACTAGTTGACTCTAACCAATAAGGCAGAAATTTCATATACACGTTTGAATGGCAGTGTATGATTTAGTGACCTTATTCTCAATCTATTACAGTTGATTTTTTTTACCCCTATGGTAACAAAATAAAAGTTTTAGGAGAAAAATTACGTCATTAAAAATCTTTTAATTTTTTTTCATCTTAAAAAATTTTCTTCGAGTTATATAGACAGGGTAAATGTGGGTATAGATACGACTAGACTAGCGGGTGTAGAAACGATGGCAATATGATAGTCTGTAATAATAGACTCACTAAAAAAGTAGCGAAAAGTAATGGAATTATTGAGGTGTCATTCTTTGTACCTATCAAGGCTCATGAATATTCAAGGCGAGATTACAGAGTTCATTGCCTAGGCCAGCCAACTGTTGTGAACACCATTTTTCAGTATCTAATTTTTGCAAAGTCGTTAGTTTTACACACGCCTAAGCATTTTTGTTATCATTATGTTGTATAAATTGAATAACGTTTGTAGTTAAAATTCCCGTTCATAAGGATTTTATATGTAATAATATGTTTTCAAAGTCATCATTAAATTACTTCTATTGGGTTAAGTCACTTCGATATCGGTAGATACTGCTTGGATAAGGAAATAAGGATTCTGAATTAGAACGAGACAAATGATAAGTAGCTTTAACAGTAGCATTGATTTTTGGTTATAAATATACCTTTTTATGTTGTACAGTTCGATAACTAATAAAAAATATCTATGTAACCTTGTCATTATATAGTAATAATAAAAAGCTACATAATTTTTTATAATGAAGTAGCAAACGAGCATGCAGTCCAGCTGATTGTAAGCGGTCATTGTCGTCCATGGACATCTGTAACCAGATCTGTAAACTAGGGGCATTATCTGAAGCCAAAAGAGATGAGATTGGTGTCGCTTTCTCGTTAAATTGTATGTGTTGTACCACCTCGCAAAAAAGCGCGCGTTGAACTTACTGCGTGCTATTGTGTAGCGAATCACTGACGTTGAGCACGTGTTGGTAGAGGAAGTCCACCTTCCGGCTGTAGATGCAGGCGGACTGCTGCAGCAGCAGCGCCAGCTCCGCGAAGTTGGGCGGCGCCGCGCCCTCCTCCGCCTCCAGCGCGTGCAGCCCCGCCTCCGTCAGGTACTCCTCCAACAACTACCAGCAACAATACATTTCGTTATTAATATAGAAGTAGCAAATGAGATGCAATCCAACCGATGGCAAATGGCTACGGCCAGCAAACACCTGTAATTAACTCCAGATAGGACTGTTGTTCTAGTGGATGTTGGCTAGAGTTACCACACTTGTCAGACCTGAATGCAGCACCACTTTATGCTAAAGTTATAACATAGAACTGGGTGTGGCAGAGGTGCCTTTGGAACTGTGAAAGTTTCTACCATCTTGTACTATGATTGCAAACATAATATTTCATTAGGTTTTACCTAATTATATGTATGTATGTTTATACTTTGATTAATTGTGCATCATGAACATCTATATGTTACAAATCACGATTTTTCACTTATTCACATGGATATTTATAACCAATGCTGTGCCAAACCAGCAATAGGCTGAAATACTAAAACAAGACGTTCTAGTTTAGTCTCCAGGCTCATACTCCTCAGAGAGGTAATCTTGTCATTATAATACAATAATATTGCCTTAAATTCAAACAACTAACAATATAATGCAATAATTTTTTGAGTTATGTGAATATAAATAGCTTTTCGAAGATTATAAGTAACCTTGGACACACATCTCCAATAATTTTAAAACAAATATTATTGGCACATACAAGTTGTATCTATACACCACATGACTATATGATTGGAAGTGTGTGGCCAACAATTGTTTAGTAATTGTAACCAACGGAAGCGCCAGCCAGCAATCATCTGATTCTCACTAACAACTAGGCAACTATAATGTAACATAGCAGTCACCAGACGTACTGCTGTTGCTAGCTTTTAGTTCGAGCACTTTTATCAGCTTATACATGAAAGTTATTTTTGAATGAATTATAATACAACATAGACATATTAAGATACATATTAAGTAAACTTAATAGTACACAGTACTGAAATGTATAATATCCATTTGCTAATGGAATATCAGGTTTTTACATTTAAAATTACGAATCAGTTGGGATGAGACCAAAATTACAAAACATTAGGAGAAATTTGGATTCGAGTTCAAGCATCTAAATCATATGCATTGTGTTGGTTAAACAAACATTACTAACACACAGGCAAGGCATCTGAAACTTATAGTACTCACATTACACAGTTTATTAAAATTTGTGTTAATACTAACAGAATTCATTTCTGTTTATGATTATAATTATCATTGAAAAGTAAAATTGGTTTGCATTATGTGACTGATTAGCTAATTTCAGGACACCATCTCTAACTTTCTCGTAGAATATTTCATTCGTACATATAAATTACAAATAAAAAGTTCAAGTTATATATAAATATAACTACACTGTTATATATAAATATATCATAAGTTTATATATAACTCAATATTCTGCTATACAGCTCTTATGACCTCATAAGAATTAGTGGCTTTATTTTTAATTACATGGCAACAGTGATTCGGCTTATCATGATTGTACCTTAGCAAAAAATGTAATGTAAATATTTCTTGCTAATGTGCATAAAAAATGTCTTATAAAGTAATGCAGGCTACTGGTTTATTTTCTTCTTGGCATAGCTTAGTTATTTCTTATTAGATACATTGGACTGTATTACAAGTTGCAGGTGCTCTATGCTTTTGTTATAGTTCAGCTCCAAGAAAGGTCAACTGAATGCTAGCATATATGTATGTTGCAATTCTATGTTTGTCTATTTATGTACAAATCTTGCAATCATGTAATACAGCATCTCACTGTCACATTATCTATTGCCTACTGTGAATAGTAATTATTTCCTACGAAGCGTAGCGCGGATTGCGCCCAATTGTTGTATATAGGCACACAAAATGTATATCATATAGAATGTATTCATGTTGATTGTTTTGATGGTTGATATTGGCATAGAACCTGCTTTGCAAGACGTGCCATCAAAATGCATTCATAACAAACGAGATGATCGTGTTGCCGGATTCGGACGGCGTTGGGGTGCATGGGAGCAAGCGGTGCAAGGCGCGCAGCCGGCGGGCACTCACCGCGCTGAGGTCGGTGTCGAAACTGCGGCGGACGTCGCTGATGGGTTTCATCAGCTCCGCCACTATTTCTTCCAGTCTTTGCGAATTCATACTCCACCGTTTCTCGCGCCGAGACTTTTCTGACTCCCTGAAAATAGCGTGATTCCATTGATAACATCACTGAGAGGAGGCGCGGGCACGGGGCACAACACCGCCGCTAACTTAGTCTTATACTAGTGGCGCGAAAGTTTCTGTCATAGACGCATTTTTGATTTGCGAATCGATATTGCGAAATTATTTTTTTGGGACTGTAGCCTTGTACTCTTAAACCTTTTAAGAATTACCTCCGCCTCTTAGTGTAGTCGGCGTCCATTTTACAAACATAAAATTGTGTGATTAGGAAGAACGTAATAACAACGGTGGCCATTTATTTATGTTTTCGAAGGAGATGTTCCATGTTCGCTGTCAAATCGGCGCTCGCTGCTCGCCTGTTCGCGTCTGTATAACTTTTCGTTATCTGTTTTTGGCACTTTTTGCGATTGTCTATGGTATACCCTTTATTTAGTCTTTATCTCTCGACAAAATATAGAACATGATATGAAACTACAAGATATTTAATTTAATTAGTCAGTTTACTGTTTATTATTAGAGTTAATTTAAATAGATTTATAGTAATATTTACTGTTTGTTATAATGATATGAATGAAATATAAATTTCAATGATTTTTTTCTTGAGTTTATCTACTATGGACGATTATATTTTAATCTGTTGTCATAAGGAAGTCAAAAATACACAAAATCAATACAAATGCAATACAAAATGGTGTCTTTAGTGGGGAGGAGTTTCAAATATGTAGATAAATGGGGATTTTTGAATGAAAGTGATTTCAATATTTCAATTTAGTTGCCTTAATCGTTCCATGCCCTGAAGAACTTTGTTGTTTCATACCATACAGTGGTTTACAGTGGTGAATATTGAATTCAAAACAAGTGCACGACCATGGGCATGTCCCGGTGCTATTCATTGATGAAATGTTTGTTAATAATCTTTAACATTCTTTTCCTGGTATGTATAATTATGACATTATGTCTTTAATATTTTGTATAACTTCCTATGTAATTTGCTGAGTCGCTTGGCGAAAGATGTACCTACCTTACTTCAGACTATGTAATAAATATTTCTAATTAGACTTATTTTGCCAATGTTTAACTTTTACACGTTAAACATATTATGAAAGTGATAGAATCTGTATCTGTGTATATCTACATAAACCAGAGGAACTGCAATCAATTATTATGAACTAAGTGGATTGAAGATTTTATTACTTAAATTGAAAAAAATAATGATAATATATCATCATTATTTACATTGTGTAGTCATTGCGGTTTCTGGTAACTGTTAACTATTCTAAAGTTTTGAATTCCATCATAATAATTTATTAGGTAACCAAATTTTCGGTGCTATAATACTTGTGCTGGATTAAAATTATTTGCTTAAAATTGAAAGTCAATTTGGTCAGTCTTTTAAAATGAAGCACCCATACCTTCAAAATGTGGATGTGTGTGGTAATTTAAAAAGCCTGATAATCCTGCAGTTTGATTTATGTACATTTCTCTTGAGCCCCAATAGTGCCTCAGGTAATGTTATAAATAATAAAATGGTATTTTTTTTACATAAAATTCAATTAATTCGATTTCAAGTACAAGACTATGCGACTGAGATAAAGGTAGACTAAAATGATGTATTCAACATTACGATAAATAGTAATGTGGGCAGAACCGGTATTGTCCTACAGCTGTGAAACAATGGTGTCAATGTCTTCCACTAGTCTCTACCTCTACTGTGTTTTAGTTGATGTGATGCGGAATAATATTTAGAATAAGCAAAACTTTCAATTTTTGGATGATGTTTGGAGTCTCATTTTCTTCATAGTGAAACACTCACCACAGAGTGTTTCACTAGATTGTTCAAAAGATAAATTTTGATCAAATGAGAATAAATTTGGAATGAATGAGATTTTCATGTAAATTAATTATTTTTGTACTATATATTTTTATAGATATATGCATAAAACTAGCTTTTTCTGTGGCTCTGCCCTGTGTGTGCTCATGTACTAATGTAAAAAGTATCATGTGTGTTTAGTCCAGGTCATAAACTAACTGTGTGCCAAATTTAGTCCAATTCCAATTAGTAGTTTTTGCATGGAAGCTTAACAAACACTCAAAGATCCTTACAAACTTTTGCATTTACATTATTAGGAAGAAGATTTCAAGCAAAAAGTTAGTATTGGGCCTGTATGAAATGATTTTAAACGCAAGCCGTAAATGGCTTGGCTACAATCTTTGTAGTGAGTTGATAAATGTTTATGTTGTGTTGATAAATTTGATGTGTGATGTTAAACTCAACATGTGCCCAGCGCAGGCACTTCCCTGTTCACTGTTGACACACTGACAGCTTGCAGGCAACATCCTAATTAGCTACAGAGAGTACATTCACCTGTTATGGATAAACAAACATCATTTTGTAACTTACTTTTTATGAGTTACAGTTACTCTATGAATAATAAAATGTTTATGACATTTTTTTGTATGGAAGATATATGAGAAAAGCAGCTGGTGGAATAAAAGTACACATAATGTGTTAAAGCAACAATAACATCATAACATTTATTCAATAAATTTAAATTTGAAAATGAGTAATAAAAGTATTGATATTCCCTCACTTTAATATTCTTGTTTATAATATAAGTATTATTTTAAAGCAAGAACTATTAATTATTACTATTTAAATTGGAGTTTTTAAAAATATACCTTTTTTAATGCCTTCAAAATTTTACTACTGCAATCAAAATTTTTCAAACTAAGTAATTTAAATAAATCAATCAACTACTGTTACAGTACTGTTGTAACAAATTGCTTTTAAAGTAGTAAAAACAATTGATGTAGGGTAGATAGGTATTACATGGAAGTCTGTTTGTATTTCATGTCATTATTTCGAAATCACCCTAGCCTCCTACAACTCTCTCCCACTGCTTTCTTTCGGGTTTTTACTGCTCCTCTTGCGTCCGCCAACTTCAAGGTGGCGTTATCGTCTACTGGGCAGTAAATGCGTGTACCTATGATGCAAGTAAAGTGAAAGCATTTGCTTGTGTTTCAGTGCGTGGGCGTAGGCGTGTGCGCGTTCGCGGGCTGGGCGCTGTGGGACGGGCGCGGCAGCGAGACGGGCGAGGGCCGCGCGGGGCTGTGCGCGCTGGCCGCCTGGGCCGCCGTGCTCACCGTGGCTGCGTTGGCTGCCATCACTGGTTTGTACTTGTTTTATTGTTGACAGGGTTCAACCCTTTTTATAAAGAAATTGCTTTTACCTAACTTGTCAAATACAAATTTATGATATATACTGTGTACATAATAATTATATCATTATCAATGTATAGAAAAAAAGGAAATTAACAAAACATTTTAAAAATAATGTAATAAACGAAGATAAAAAACGCATGAATACTGAAACAATACTATTGTTAAGCAAAATATACTCAGGTGTCGATATAAATGGCCAAATAAGTCTCTAGTTTAATCAAATGTAAGGCTAAATACTGGATCTAGCATTTACCCAATAAAAGAACATGATGGTTAAAAAAATTATGGCTGACAATTTGTAAGCCCATGCAAAATAAAGACATTTCATTACATTGCCTAAGTCAATTTTGTTTCAATTGATTAGTCATTTTTCTGTTTCATTGGTAAGCTTTATTCTTACAAAGCATGTGCCAACTACTAAAAAAAATGCACCTATGGACCACTAGATCTTGTGTAAACAAACCATAAAAATTCCTATGTAGGATCACCACCTTACACGAATTTGTACACAAATAGATGTTACGTTCAACCAAAGTGTCCATTAAATTTTCGCGAAGTAATTGAGAAGAATTGATTAACTAATAAGGACCAAATGCAGGATAATGATAAAACCGGTCAAACAAATACCAATTACCATTATCATCATTGTATAATTTATGATGTTACAACCCTAATTTTATGAAGGTATTTGAAACCTATGAAATTATTGTATTATTTTAATGTTACAATTCTGATTACAAAATCTTTACGGCGACAAGAGTTTGCTAGTGACTTGCAGAAATAGAAATTTATGGAAAGTATTTTAAGGTTAACACGTTACAATACTCTATACATTTACAATAAACTGCATGATTTTTAAGTAACTGATAAAAGTAAATGGTAGGTAAAAAAATCAGCTGATAAACCAACAAAAAGTTTCATTTCCCTGCCTATTAGTGGTTGTTAGGTTACGCTTTGTTATTAAACATTCCATATCGAATTTGCTCCGAGTATATATTCACTTTACATTCTTAACAAGGGTTTGACTGGTTTGACAATATAGGCGTAGGTAAGCATGCAGTCATCCTAATTGTAAGAATCCACTGCCAGCCATAGACACTTGTTATAAATCCAAAATGGGATTAGATACCCACCTGAGGTATAAAACTGAGGTTGTAATCACTTCATTTAAGTTGGTCTTCTTCACCACACCCTTGGCACTTGAACATAGCAGCTTCTAACACTGACAGAAATTCTTGCATGTGCGGCAGTGGACTTTCCAGAGCCGAACCACAAGAGATTTACCGTAACCTTTTACTGAACTGAATTTTAAAAGCAAATGTGCTCATCATATATTTGATAAAAGTATTTGAGCACATTTGCTTTTAAAAAAACGTGGTATTGCTGCTCATGAACAAAATAGAACAATAGTTCCAACCAAATAAATTCACTATTCATATTGCCATATTGTTAGGACATATTGTCCATATTGCTAGGACCATGTTGAACAGAATTTGATTGATTTATCATAATAATGTCATATTTTTTAACAGATCAGCCTGACCATAATGCAGACGAAAAGTAGTCACCATCGCCGATCATTTCCAACACCAGAGGACTCGCCAATGCATTTGTTTAGAGATCTTTTTGCACCATTCTTAATGAACCTCATGTTCGTGTAAATGTATAATTATAGCCAAACACATACCTTCCGGTCATTAGCATGCACCTCGACCTGACCATTGCTAAAGACGATGCGTTGCTCGCCGTCCGCGGAGACTGTGAGTACGGCGCCGTCTGGGAACCTCCACTCCTCCCGAACATGTTCGTTCTTCGGATCAAAGTAACGTATACTGCCGTTAGGAAGACGAATCTCGGATGAACCGTCCTTGTAACGTTTTTCTACTTGACCACTGTAAAATAGAAATCGTCACAATATAAGAGGTGTTTGTACGAAATATTTAATAGTAAGATAGATATCTATCATGCTGAAAATAATAGATTGATTATGACTCTAAGCAAACTTTAACCCTTGTTTGTTGTAAGTTGGTAGACTTCATAAACCTTGAGTTGGTAGACGTAGAACCTTTAAGAATTTGATTGCAACAGCAACACTTATCTACCAGATGAGATGCTTAATTGTCCACCATAGTCCCGAAGGGTAGCAAAGCATCTGTAGGTGACCTTAGATCTGAACTAATCGTATTTGGAGTTGATTTTATAGATGTTCATTGGGAGCAGTGAGCACCTTCTGTTAAACAGCATGCTCATTAGTTATTTCAGTTCTATAAAAAGAGATGTAACTTACTCAGAGAATTCCAAAACTTCTAACCCATCTGGGTGTGTTGTATGATAAGTTTTTGTTTCAGCATAGAAATACTTAATTCTGCCTTCATCATAGAAGTTCTCCTTCACATCTCCATTGTAATATATAAACTTGGTGTATTTCCCATCAGCCGATATATATTTAACATTGCCATTCGGAAATCGAAGCTCTCTGGAGCCATCCACTTTCTTAATTTCGGTTGGATTTAGCTTTGTTTTTGCAATACTACTCCTACTTGATGATGGCTCTGGACTGGGTATCATTCTTTTATCAGAATATAAATCTTTATTTAGTCCTGTTACTGTTAATCTATGGCTTGTAGAAGATCTATTACTAAGAATTGAAATAGGGGATTTTGCCCTATCATTTCCATAGGAATTACTATTCATATTATTTACACTGGTTTCTTCAGCATCTTTACCCAAATTTAATGGTGACTTAGAACTACGATGGGATTTGTGACTCAGAATAGAAACAGGGGATTTAGAAGTATTTACACTTGATTCACTGGAGTTTGCTTGGTAAGGAGATAATGAAGTTTTGCTTAATGACTTTGAGGATGTGACTGAATTAGATTTCTGAATGAAAAATCCATCATAATGTCTTGGACTGATCTTTGGAGTTTCTTGGTTTAGGGATGTTCTATTTGTTGTAGGAATTGACTGAAAGCGTTCGTTATATATTTTTTCCAAATTATTTTCATCTTCACTTATATTCTCATTACTTAAATCTGATCCGTTTAAATCTTGATTCTCATTCTCTATTTCATAATTCACATCTTCATTATCTGAATTGACTGTTGCTTCAATACGCATTAATTTTGTGGCTTCTTTTTCACTAATAGAATCTTTTTGACTAAAATATTTAGCATATCTAGAAGTCACATTTAAATTCGGTACACTTTTTGCTCTTCGCCTTGTATTTGATAAAGGCTGAATTTTCTTACTTCTACTTTGTCTTTCAATTTCAAACGCTTTATATTTTACATCTCTATCTAAATCAGCTTCAGAATGTGTTTCTTTGGATGATATGTGGGCAAGTTTTTTGTTTATTTGCTCTAAATATTTAAGATTAGTTAGTCTTCGTGTTATGTCATTGCTGTGTTGGATTCTCCTATTTTCTTTCTTTAGCTTCTCGACTTCTTCCTGTAAGGATTTTTTCTCTTTTTCCATTATTTTGAGTTGATTACGGAGCCTTGCTGTTATAGTGGTCGATTTCGCATCTTTGTCTCTAATTTCTTCCTTAAGTGCAGATATTTCTTTCTTCAAATTAGTTACTTCATCCCTGTCTTTTTTACTAAGTTTTCCCCTCATTTCCCTAACATACCTATCGTATACTTGTTTTTGTTTGGAAAGCTTCTCTTTTTCTTCTGCTAAATAATATTCTGATAAAATTTTCTCTTCATTATATTTTTGTTCAAAACAAGTCTTCTCTTCATAAAATTTCTGTCTCTCCAAGTCAAGTTCTTCACGCATTTTAGTTAAATTCCCATTCTCTTTTCTGAATGTTTCTATTTCATCTTCCAATTCCCTGAGCCTGTCTTTTAAAAGCTCACTTGTTGCAATTAATTTAGCATTCATATCTGCCATTTCAGCAGTATTAATATCATTAGTTTTGACATTGTCATCAGGACATTTTTCATTTGGTTTTAATTTCTTTCCATCCATTACTTTATCTGATTTATTTTTAACATTTTCTTTTCTTTTGCTTTGTGGACTTTGACTTTCATTTAGATGTGATGTTTCATTTCTTTTACAAGAACAACAAGTTGAAACAGATGTACAAGATTCACTGCATTCTGTATAATCACTGCAAGTTTCAGCATCACTGCAAGAATTATCATTCCTTTTCCTATTCGGCCCTCCAGGATTTAAATGCAATAAATCTGGATTATCATATAGACACCTTTGTAATACCAAAGGTGTGCTTTCTCCAGAACATTCCAATTTGTTCTTTTTAAGAAAACGATTGAAGAATGAATTGTCTAAGCTGAAACTTTCATGTGTTACTTTATTTTCAAGTAGTTCAAACATATCCTGTTCAGCTGCTTCCCGATCTTGCTGATGTTTAAGGGTTTCATTACAACTAGAATCTGAAACAGAGCTTTTTGCGGGTGATATAAAGTTCTTGTAATATTCTGTCTGTTTAAGTTGTCTAAGAAAATTGTCTTGTTCTTTTGTTAGTACAGCAGCCCATGTTTGACCTCTTATAGCTTTCATAGGATGCATTCCTTTTGAAGGTCCCTGGATATTAGAAGTTGGTTTATTATTATGTAAACCCATACTGTTACATGACAGTTTATTATTATTTACTTCTGATAGATTAGGACCAGTAGTTTGATTACAGTTGGGCTTATTCTGGTTTTGATTTGGTTCATTTGGCAATTGTGGTTTTACATTTAGATTTTTAGATTCCTTATTACGCGGAGGTGACAATTCTTTAGGTTTAGTTACCACAATCTGTACATTTACTTGTTTATTTATTTCAGTTGAATTTTTAATAGGATCTTTTGCTTCTATTGCATGTTTGTCCGTTTTTGGATTTGTCGGATCTGTTACCACCTGTTTGACTGTTCTATTAGGTTTCCTCCATGGTAGGGCTTTTGTATTTTGAATAACTAAATCATTTTTATTGATACCAAAACGTGTCATACCTTCTCCTCGCTTTAAAAATGGCTTCGTAGTTATGGACGATTTTTGTGATATTTTGGGTTCTTGAGTCTTACTACTTTTGTCATTTTTAAGTTTTTCTATAACAAGTTCTTCAAAGTCTTTTTTGGGTGACAATATTGGCATTTCTTCTAATGATATCTGTTTTCTGGCAACAGACAAATTATTCTGTCCGCTTTGTATGGAATTATCGGATTTATCTGTTAAAGGACCACTTGTGGCCTGAGTCGAGACTACACTTCTAGTCGAAATTGGTGAATTTGCAATAAACTCTGATTCCTGAGATAAGTTCAATACAGACACGCCTTCAATAAAATCTTGAACATTTTTTCGTGTCGATATTTCTACGTCAACACAAGAATTTTGATCAGTCGGGTCTTGTGAAGATTGGAGCAAACTACGAAATGTGTTGTAACTGGTACTATTACTGAAATGGCTTACGATTTCGGTGACACTTGACGAATTTTCAGGCGAGACGTGGTACTGTAGACGATGTTTCTGTAGCTTCCCGCGCTGCATCAATTGAAGTTGCCGCAACATTTGTAAGCGTTCGAATATCTTTGATGGGGATAACGAAACATCACTGTCAGAATACGACTGATCCATTACAGAATATTCAACTATTCACATATAATACACGATTTAAATAAAGTACAAAGTTTTACAGCAGCAAGTTGTAACAAAGTTGACTTAAAATTGGATTGTTTTGAAATTCGAATTTGACAGAACAGGACAACTGTCTTTTCTCATGACAGTGACAAGTCAAATCCGGTTCCGCGATTAAGCTCCATAGATAATATCTTAATATGTATGTATTGTAGTCTTCTTGTCATACTTAAGTAATATTCAATATCTAATGCAAAGATCTCTCAATTTTAGATTACATCATAAAAAAAAATATGAACCTGTTCGGCGATCCGACACGTGATCGAAAATATCGGACTATGCAAAGCATTTTTATTTATATATCTATAGTCTGACTTCTATATTATGTTGCCAGCTCTGTAATTGTTTTATTCCCTTCTTCAAGACAAAAACAAAAACAGCTCATGTATTTCATTTATGCCAAGTATCAGCCAATTAAGTTATAGCCATAAATCGAACACTAATCATATTATAAATGGAATACATCGTTAGATGCAAATAAATAAATGGGTTGGTGAAGATTGTCATCCCAATAATCATTAAAATTATAACTCAACTAAGATTTTTGCTTCTCACAACGTATCTGCACTAAAAGGTTAGTCGGATTGAACAAATTGATTATAATAACTCGTAACTTACAAGATTAAGTAGTAGTTAACGCAATTATTTTGGAGCTTATGCATTTCATCATTATTCAAACGCGTAAACAATCAATTGTTTCAAATATAATGAGATATTTAATGCTTGATGTATGTTTAATTTTGAATGGGTACTACTTAAATGACAAGATGATACCGTCAGTAACTATTGCTCAAGTGGTAGTCAATTTGCGATCGTTGCGGTTAATCTTATACACATACAAATAATGCTCATATTAATGTATTGTTTTAATAAATTTAATAGAACTTTAATACGGGACAGTACCAGTTATTATCGATAATCCCAATTGTTAATATTACAGCTTGATTTCAATAATAATGGTAGTCTTAGGAATTCCTTGTAATCATGGCCATCAGGGAAAATCGTAGCTAAGTACTGGCAGCCCCAAATACTCCGCATTTATAAATGTCAAAATTTTTGTCCAGCCTTGTTCAAAAAATATCTATTCCTCTGCAGGTTACAAGCACAAAAGTCATAATGTCTAAAAGAAGTTATCACAAAGCCCCTAAATTTAAGCCGGAGGTGAAAATTGTTAATAAACCCAGGCAGGTGTTTTCTGTTGCCAGTAGAAAAGAGAAAGTGGAGGTTTTACCAGAACCTATAAAATCTATATCTGATAAAAAACACTATAAGTAAGTATTAAGTTATTTATTTTTAAGTTTGGTTATGCTTCGTAATTATAATAAATAATATTCACGTGCAGCGCTTATTGCATTGCAGTTATTATTTATATATATTTTTTGCAGTTATTTATTATTATATAGTTATTTGCAGTTATAATTTTTTTCTACATTTTGAATTGGCTGTTCAGAATTGCGTTTATTATAAAAATATTACAATAAATGGAAAATAAAAAAAAAACCGAGCTCATAATAAATAATGTAATTATATTATTTATATTACATTATAGTAGCATGCACTCATCCAGTCAACTTAACGTAAGTGGTAACTGCCAGCTGTGAACACCTGTAACCAACTCCATGCTTAACGTTCTATCAGACTGCGATTACAGATGCGTAGCCACTCCTGAGAACTTAGTTGCCTAATATATAAATGAGTCAACATTTGCAACCATTCCAGCACATTAGAAAAACTTCATCATGTATAACTTGACGACCCGTATGGCGGAGTGGTCATACCGGTCTGATACGCAGTGGGACCCAGGTTCAATCTCTGGCCTGACAAACATCTGAATGATGAATTTCAATTCCTGTTCTGGGTCTGGGTGTTTGTGTATTCGTCTTTGTGTGTCCATAGCACTCACTAAAGAAATGGACATACATCCTCTTGAAAATCATTACCCTCCTAGTGCAGTAAACTTCATGACTTGTGCAGTAAACGCAATGTCCAAATTTCATATTTCTAGCTTCAGTTTTTCAAGCTGTGCAATGATGTATAGTCAATCAACCAGGATAGCCTTGTCTAAAGTAATTTAAATAAATATATTGTTTACAGAACTATAAGACTAGAAAATGGCCTAACTGCTCTCCTTATATCTGACCCGAGTCGCATCACACTGCCTAAAGAGGAATCATCCAGTGAGGAGGAGACCAGTGGCTCTGAAGAGGTCACTGATCCGGAAAGTGACGGGGGTCAATCTGTGAAGTCTGCTGCTAGTGACCAACATGGGATTAAGAGACGCAGTGAATTTGATGAGGAGAAACTTGTAAGTTTGTTTACAATTTTCATCAGATTTCCACTTTCATATTTATTGAAACTTTAAAATACAGTGTGTACTTTAAGCAATGTGATGGGACATTTTCGCCCTTTTTCAAATGCCATTAATCGGGCTTGTATGATGACAGTATATACTTAGGGCAACCATAAGGTCTTGGTCATCTTGTAGAAACATGTGGAAATTCTGTCCAATTTTGGACTGAAATATTTGCGTCAGGAAAGACTTACATGGGGCATCCGTCATAGTGTTATTTAGTTAGTTTAGGGCTGGAAATATATGTATTGCCCATCCTACCCTGGATCGATTATCTGGAGACCTTGATTTGTAATTCTCGAAATGTTCGGTTGTTTCGGGAATCTCTAACTAAGTTTTCAATTGCAGGTCTGCGATTTGTTTACAAATGTATATAAATAATAACAGAACAACATTAAATTCAAAATTCAGTGCAAAGTACAATGTTCGGTGCAAAGCTTGCACTCAGTTAAGATCTGTTAGTTTTGTTCACTTGTTGTTTTTCTCTATTAGATCTCTTGAAATATTAGGCAATTGTGCACAATCTATGTCATTACTGTTGTGTGGTCATCGGCCATGAAACAACCTTCACCTAAGACCTACATTTTTGTTGTCAAAATAATAACAATTTGATGTCTGTTTTGTTGCCTCTTCAGTGCAACTAATACATTAT
>DWTU01000094.1:0-23744 GCA_018251515.1 Cecropterus confusis | reverse complement strand
TAAAAATCACCATGGGCCAGAACTTTGTATCATATGCAACAGTATAATTTCTATACAACTCATATATAACATTAACATCTTCCTTAGTTTTATTCTTATCTTAGTCACTTTCAAAACTTGCTAGACATAGACATTATGAATTTTAATCTCTTAGACATCAATTTCAATCTAACTTCTATAGTGTGCATAGCCTATAAAACATATAAAATGAGAAAAATACATCTTAAACAAAGAGGGATTTATATTAATTTGCAACACGGACCGTGAGCTGGGTATTACGCACTGGACTTTGACCACTTGTAAATGCAAGTGAAGTGAAGAAGATGAGCAGATTACTAACATAGTTATGTAGTGGTGGCTTGTCTCCTCCGCACATAATTAAATTCACAATGTCATTTTAAAATTGTATTGAATAATATCAAGCAATTTTTTACTGGCTCGGTGTACTGTAGCCAACATCAGGCTAGCCGGGTTAAAAATTGACACAAGTTTTAAATTGATTTGAATCAACAACATTTCAATTTATTGTGATGGCTATTATTTTTAAATAAAAAACTGTGAGACTCTAAAATAGACAGATCTATTTAGAACTGAAAAAGTTGATTAGCAATTTCAATTTTGATTCTAGAATTTGGAGATGTTTTTTTAGAGTAAACATTGTACTATAACTTGTTAGAATAAAATAGGTTGGGAATTAATGATGAAGTAACATTGTTATTATCTAGAAAAGTATTTCATATAGAATTATTTATTATTTTCACACTAACATGTCTATGCCAAGTCCACAATAATACAAAGTATTAAAATAAATCTACAATTATCAATTCATAGAACATTTCAAACATTTTCTTCATAGCAACATGTTTAAACAAACAGAAAATAACATGTTATTTGGATATTGGCAGTGTCCAAATCAATCAATGCAAACATATTATGCCTATACATAAAAATAGGACAAACTAATGATAGAGTATTTTCTACACAATGCAGAGGCAAGGAATTAAGCAGTCTGATATAAAAGTGTTATAAGGGACGAATCCTTGATAAATTTCGTTATTAAGAACCACTAGTGCAGTGGCCAACATAATAATTAAGACTTATTGCCTTTAACGCCGATATCCTTTAAATGTTCATGCATGGTCATTTTGTTATAACAGAAACAGTACCAGGAAATAATGATATATAAGTATTTCTTACCCCTGGAATCGTAGTCGACATCAGGTAATTTTGTAAATTTGATAACAGAATGTCTTTGTTTAATAGAGGCCGGAAATGCAGAGTTTTCGAATTTTAGAAAGAAATCGTATACTTTATCAATTTCGGCATCTTTTTTTAGAGATGCCGCAGCATCCATTGTAGTACCAAAACAAAATACACTACTCTTCTAACATATTAACAATAATTTTTTTGGGCAGCATGAAAAACTTCGTAAGGATGGTAAAATGCTTTTTTACATTTTTGATCCTGTTTATTCCTACTGCGGATTTTTTTTTATTATCTTAATTTTAGTATTGTATGAATGTACAGTACAGGTGAAGTTTGTAGTTTTTTTTTTTTTTATGAAACCAAAGGCAAAGCAACTTAATCAACCACAGAGTACTTTTTATTGTTATAAAACAATCCAGACTAAATTAAAAATCAACTCTTTGCCATTGACATAGAAAAAATACTGTAGCAAATAACTTTAAATTTAAATTAAATTATAATCCGCAAGTATTAAGAATATCGTTGTTTAAGTTCTATCACTGCGTAACTCATTTTTGGAAACTTTTGCGGAGAGTCAAAAAGACGATTAATTTTACATAACACAACTAAAGTACTATTTTTACTTTTAATTTCCCGTAATTTGAAAGTTTTATTGATCGTACCTTGATCTGATTAGACGAAACGATGCATACTTCGATTATATCAATCAATCAATACCACTAAAAAATCACTTATATGGTGATAGGACGATATTTTTTTTTAATGTATCAAAAAATATGTTTTATACTATAATTACAGATATTGTCAATATCAGCACATTGGCATCCAAACTATTGTTTAAAATCATTTACTTGATGTAACACCGAACACATAGACGGGCGCACAATTCATAAATATAATGTTCATGAATAGTTGTGCGCACACGTTTTTTTTACTATTTATTCATTCTTTATCGTGGTTTCTTACTTTTGATAATGGCATTTAAATAATACAAACAGCAATATTATCGTTTCGTTTTATGTCGTAATCCGCTGAACTATGATAGATTTTTGAAACGCATATTTACAAACAGCTGCTTCTTAATTTGTCGTTTTGTAAGTTGTAAGCTTGGATTTAATAGTGTAAAGGTCGCGCCATATTTACCCCATTACTATAACATTGTTCTTGATAGGCAGTGTATTATATTAAAGTTTTCTTTCTATTTACCAGTCGGCGGTTGGTGGCATTGTCACTGTTGTCAAATTATGTTGGTACAACTTGGTGTGACAGTGGCAGTTGTCGTTGGAAGCATATTTGCAGAGCTCCCTTTTCTTATCTATCTTCCGTTTTAAAGGAGCATCTGAAAACCGAGTCGTTATTTGTTATTGTTTTTGTCGTCGTTAAGTTTTAATAAAGTTGGCAACAACGTCTACTGAGGGACATGATTTGGCGAAATTGAAGACGTCGATGAAATACGGCTGAAACTTATAAAGAAAAAAGATCTACTACAAAATGTCAAGACGGATTTCTAAGAAAAGGCAAGAGTGATTCTTAATGCTCAAATTAAAATATATGATAAATTATTTCTGGTCCAAAGAAATCTGAAATAATTTTATCTGTATCGTTGTATTTGTTAGTCTGTTTACTGTTTTAAACTTATGTGTTATTATAAGAAACAGTTTCTGTCTGAGCCAGCTAAATAAAATGTATATTCTGTTTGATGGTCAGGTTCATAATATTTAGATTTTATTGATACATTTCGACGGTTCCTGTCTGTAAAGCAACATGTCAAACATTGTGGTTTACAGGAGAGTGAAATTAATGGTTAAATCACTCTACAAATATTTGCACAAACAATCATAAATAAATTTATCCTAGATACTGTTTTATAAGTTAATAATAGTATTCATACATATTTCATTTTTAGTTTTGGTAACCAAACTACAAACATAGAGCTTGACTTTAATCTATTTGAAACAATAAAGATATAATAATATAGTATTTGAGCTCTCCTTCATAGCCGGCGATGCATTGGCGACTCTGGTGGTGCAAATGTCCATAGGCGACGGTGACTACTTTCCATCGGGTAGCCCGTCTGCTTTATTGTCAGGTATAAATATAAAAAAACGAAAGAAAACAATATTTACAATCGCCTAAACATAATTAAATTTAGTAATTTCGTCTTCTTCCCTTTAAAGAAATTAATGTACAACTGTTGTTAAAATGCATCATAGATTATAGTTATGCATGAAGTTTTTAAGGTCATAAAGTACGGAAGAAAATTATATTTTAAAATATATTTTAAGTAACTTGATGTTTCATGAATATAATATAATTATGTAATAAAAAAACTCTAAAGTTGCAAAGATGCCACCCATGAATATTAGAAGTACATGAATCTTTCAGACTAGACAGGTTTCCTACCAAGTGGTGCAAATTTTTAAATAGAACAAAAAAGACATATGGATAATCTATATCTTATTCACCTATTTTGTGTTTCTATTATACATGTTCTCTTATTAAATTTGTTTATGTATTGAAATACATACTATTTACAAAAACGTCCTTTACAGATATGAACTTTTAAAGCCATTTGCGTTTTATAATATGCATTAAAAATATATTTTTTACTTTTTTTTCATGTACACAGGGACCTTTGATTTGTCTTATTAATCATAAGCAAGATACAGTTTGTTTGGAAAGTTGCATTAATTGTTAATGTGTTTATATAATAAACCTTATGATTTAATAAACACCTCTCACTCACAGATTTTACTTTTTAGGATTCAGTATGTAGTAGGTTCCTAATACTAGGTCTCTGCTACCTGGCAATCTATCTGTAGAACTGTTACAGATAGATGCTTGAATAATAAATGGTTAAAAGTATAGGGGAGTGCCCATACTACAAAAAGGAAATTCTCACCTTTTTGTCGATTGTCTTTTGAACTTTAGATACTATATTTATAGAAATACATTTCGAAATGTATTCCTGTATACTGTACTTATTGTGTGTACACAATTAAAAAAATAAACAAAATGCTTAAAATAATCGCTGAAAAGAGAAAACAAACGAATTTCAAATATACATTGATTGTATTATGTATATATTAATTTCATTTAATGGATTATTTGTAAAGAGGTCATAATAGTAACTACTAGTATATTTACATATCTTGAATCTGATAAAAAAAGAAAACCTATTATAATACTAACATAGGCTATAGGCTATAATACTAACATAGGGTATACTAATATAGGCTAAGTTATACTAACAAATTGATATGAGAACAATCTTGAAATAAATGAATAATAATAATATTAATAATAATTTCATTGGATTTCTAAATAATTATCACCAAACAATTTTAACTATATCATAAAGTAAAAAGACTTATATTTGTTATAAGCAGAAGGCCTCGTGCGCTTTAGTGAGCGAACAGGGACAGGGAACAAAATGTATGAGATTATGAGAAATAAGCTATTCTCGCACGCCGCACAAGCGAACCGAAGTTACCGAGACCGCCCGTGGATTTGCGAAATTCGCCTTCATAATGTGAATTATTGTTTTTTTTTTTATCTGTTGTGTTAATTAATATTGTTTTTCTTGGTTGTATGAGGGACAGTGTGTGTTTAAATAAAAATAAGCCTAAATATTGACTATATTAAAAACAATAACTAAACTTGTCAAGAAAAAGTTACATAAAATTGGCCAAACCACCCAGGTCATTTCTGAACCTGAAAGAACAGTGCAAATATACATATAATTATGTATATATTAGGAGGGTTTATTTATTAGCTTTGCTAAACGTCAAGGTTCATACTACTACTCCGTTGGCTCAGCGCCCCAATAAGGGTCTTGACCTCCAATAGGAGAGTTCGTCGTCCGTCGCGATCCCTGGAAGCTTCTTGCCAATTACTAACTCTAATTTCCCGTAGATCTTACTTCCTGAAGGGCTTCAATTCCATATCTAATCAATTCATTAATAAATTGGTATAAAGCGTCTGGTCGCTAGAGAGAACATTCCAGCTAATCGGACGTCCATTACGCTGTGGATCGTTAGTTTTGGGATTGGATTGATTTTTCTCTCTTCACGGTTTAAAACTTTCTTTTTACACGGGATGGGTGTCAATCCGCCGCATAACCCCTTTATTGCTGGAACCCCATATTTGTAACATTAATGTTAACAAATATGTTTCTTAATGGGAATAGGCTGGTTAGGAAAAATTTCACTTCGTTGAAAAAGTATTGCGTAATTTATCATCTTTCGTCGAGTTTATCGTTTAACTGCTTGTTCTTTTCATTTTACATCGCAATCATAGATTAACACTTTCAATTGTAACTTGTTTTTGCAATATCTTTTGTGGATACTATCATCTAAACATGTTTGCAATACATTAATGGTATCAGAAACTTACTCTTTAAAGTCCTATTGAAAAGACTCGCTCGAAGCTCGTCTCCAAGTTACTACTACTATTTACTATTTTATTGCCGTGTCACCAAACAAGGCAGTGCATGGAGGTTGTGGGTAACGAGTTGAAAAATATCAGATAAAACTGGCTAGCTCGAACTAAGATTAAGTCAAACGTGCCTTTTAGTCAATACTGAAGACTACCAAGTGGTGGTAAGGCTCCTGTCGGATCTACTGACCACTGCTTGGTAAGCTCTACTGCGCCCATCTCCCCGGAAGGCGACAAGTCTGGCACTACAAGTCAGCAGACTGGGATGGATTTCAGCTCAATGGATTTCTCTGCGATAGTCTCCAGGATATGCACGTGGACAGCCAGTTTTCTGTCTGAGCAGCACATCAATGTCGTAGTCGACGGGTGCTGCTCACCCACTAGACCCACTAACGCCGGTGTGACTCAAGGCTCTGTCCTCTCACCCACTCTGTTCATTTTGAATATCAATGACATGTTGCAACAAATCCGCAACAAATATTGCTGTGTAGCACGGGAGATTGCTGTTTACACAATCCGTGCGAACACCTCTCAGACACTAGTGGAAGAAAGCAGAATACGACTTGTGTCTGAAATCGAGAACTCTCTGAAGTGTGTCTTGACATGGGGTCCACTTAACCTTGTTGAGTTCAACCCCAGGAGGACATGGATCTGTGCGTTTACCGCTTAAAAAAACCTATTTGTCCAAAGCGCCAAAGTTACAGGGAATTCAAGTCATCATTGATAAAAGCGTGGAGATCCTGGGAGTTGACATCTAGTGTAGTGTTCAGTACCGGAGTCATTTGGACGAAAAAGCCAAGTTGGCATTCTCAGCAGAGCTAAGCAGTAACTTCACTGGGGGGACATCTTTCTATGCTTTATAAGGCACCAGTGAGGCCTCATATAGAGTATCTCTGTCACCTCTGGGCTGGAGCGCCACAGTACCAACTTAACCCACTTGACTCCGTACAAAGACGTGCGGTTCGAATCGTCAACGACCGAAGGATCTTCGATAGGTTCTCTTAAACCTGCAAAGGGATATAGGTTCCCTCTGCGTGTTCTGTCGGCTTTACAATGTAAGTGTTCCGATAAACATTTTGGCTTGATGTCCACATCGCTATTCCTCCATCACACCAATCGCCGAACGATGAGGTTCTATCCGCATCAACTGGACTTATAGTCGTTCTCCACGGTTCGGTTTGGACGTTCTTTTCTGCCGGAATGTGCAGGATGTGAAACGAGCTTCCTTCTAAGGTATTCCCGCAGTGCTATAACATGGATTCGTTGAAGAACGGCGTAAAAAGAGCTCTCCTTCAAAGCCGGTGATGCATTGGCGATCCTCTGGTGTTGCAAATATTCATAGGCGACGGTAACCACTTTCCATCAGGCAGCCTGTCCGCCTTGTCGTTTTCTACAAATATAAAAAAGACTGCTCCCATCAGTAGCAGATGAATGTAATTATTAAGTATATCTATTTATTTCCTCAAAAACATATTCCACTTAACCTCGTTAAAGACATTAACACCTTTTAAGGATATTCCATCTTTGGTTCCAATGTGGTCCTTAGAATCGAATTCATCGCAGAGTAAGATCAGTTATTGCATCGTATACAATAAAGTTTAATCGTAAATTAACAAAAGACGTTGATTTTGTGTTCATGGGAACAATATGCCCCAGTGTTGTAATTATATAAATCAATCCTATCAAAAACACTATGTTAATAAGCTCATCAAATTCATGAAAAAAAAGGGTTGAATTGTACTGTGTTGCAATCGGTTAAAATGTCGGCCTTATAAAGTATTGAGATCCACAATTTTGTCAAATTCAATCCACTACTTTATTCTAAGTTAAATACATTCCCAACAACCTTTACTTTTTATCAGTACATAACATAACTGAATATGACTGACATAACCTATTATATATGTTGAATTAAACGTCTTATTAATGGCTTATATAGTATCCTTTCGTTAAGAATTAACTTTGTCGATTTACATTTATTTGATTTGGCAAGTCTATTGATTCAGACACAGCACTAAAAAATATTGCCAAATTAAAAAAATCTGTCATAAAGTTGCAGCCATAAACTCGTATGCTCAGAAAGTTAAAATAAAACTAAATAAAAACCGTGTTAATAGCTAAACAAACAAAACAAATGTAGGTCTGTACAGTGTAAATAAAAATGCAAAAACAAATGTCAGTGAAAATATTGAAAAGTGTAGAATAATCTGTAAATATCAATCATCATTATATGTACAATCAAATTAACTTTTATATACGCTTACCTTAATAATTTTATTAAAATCATAGTAAAAACTAATCAATCGTAAATACGTTTAATACAGTCCTAAGCCTGAACAAAGTATGAAAGGAAGTTAATTTATTGATTTAACTATATAGCTACAAACACTAAAGTAGTGATATTTATTTCGTATCGTGTATAACTGTATAGTTGGTGAAATTATCTCACCACAGTAACTGAATTAAAGAACTAGTTACAAAAATCACTAGTTTTGAAATAGGTGACGCCGACCAAATAAGGTTTCTTGCAAGTGACGTAACGACTACGTCTATCAGTCAGTCAGTAGTAAAATCAACAGTATTTAGAATCTTGCATCTCAGAAACTACAGGACATTACCGTCTCAATTTATTTACAGGCCTTTAGAATGATAATATAATATTATATACTAAATTTCATATCTTTATGCTGAGGTATAACAAAGTTATGATGCTGAAACATTTTGTGTAAATATACACATAGTGAATTGCTAGAAAGAATTTGCCTAGGCACTACGTGCTTTTCGATGTTAATAAAATAGTTAAAAGGTAATTTTTAGGTTAACGTGCGTCAAAATGAAAAAAATACATATTTATTAGTCTGTCAGTTTGTTACGGCAAAATTTTCAATCTGTATCTGCTGGATGGATTGGACTTTCTATGACCCGAACACGAAAAGTACAATACATAAGTCAGCAAACATCGCAAATATTATAATAAAAATGTTTATTATATTAATCATAGTTGCTGTTTCGCTATAGATATATAAAAATTAAGTTAAAAGCTCTGTGAGTTATTTAATTTATGTTACGGGTGTCCGGAACTCGTTAAATATCTATGAGTAACCCCATCTAATTTAAGAGTGACATGGTTCGTTATGACTAATTCAATAAATTGGACTTGGTAACGATGGAGCTTTTCAATGGCTTATTTATTTCGACGAGTTCAATAATTGGCCAAATATAATCACTTGGTAACAAGATCGTTATGTTGAAACCAGGAGAAAAGAAAAGTTCTATTCAAGTAAAACCCTCTGAATGGCGTCTAATGAACCGTAATTGTGGTTGTCTGTCATATCGGATCTTTTTTATATTGAAAATTAGCAATATTTTTCATACAACTTCACAGTCAGGCATTTTCTCAATACTCGCTTATGTGATCATCACCGTAAAGATGAAGATTCAAACGTAACTGATTTTAATATTTTGGCTTGGAAACATATTGTAGGTTATTATTCTGTGAAAGGCCAAATAAATATTATAATCATTTACTATTTGATGTCCCACTGGTAGTTACGGTACTTAAAACAACTGGAGGAGGCTTGAAACGTATCTATCTATCGAATGATACGATAGGTAGCTACGAAGAATTATGTAACGAGTGTCGGATGTTTTATGTCGATAGTCACTAACATCAATGGCCGTCGTCGATGGTCAACTAACTCGTTTTTAACGTATTTACGCAGTACGCAATACGCAGTATTCACTGCAAGTGTCAAGATTCAAGATATGCTGTTCTTGTATAAGTAGCTTAACAATTTGATTGATGATCCTGAACTGCTAGGCTACCTTATGTTCGACATTCCATCGCGCTTACCACGACATTCAAGAACGCTGCTTACACACAAGACATATATAATTAATCTAGGACATCACTCAATATTCCCTAGACTGTACAGACTTCTCAAGGAATTCCTAAGCAAAGACAATTCGGTAAACAATCTGCACGATAAACTATCAGTTTTTAAAAGTAAAATTAACAAAGCTTTGAACCCTGTCCCATCTACAACCCCGTAAGTCATATATGGTGTTAACAATCCTTATGGCCACCTATTCATAATAATCTGTTAATTAACATGTAATCTAGTTGATAAATCAATAAATAAATGACTGATACTGTTCATTGCTGCTCTTGATAATACGTTTAACCTGACGCAGTATAAATATCTTAGAGTTAAACTTAACTTAAAATTATTTACTACATTTTGATTGATTTCCTGAAAAATTCCGTGTCCGTAAGCCAGGCGCAAAATTACGACAATAATTTCCTCCTAATCGATAATTCGTAAAATGCTCCAGAGAGTTTATCATGAAGGAGCGTTGTGAACGTCATATGCGGCTCCGTGGGTGGATTGAGGAGTAACAGCGCCCAAACACTTACGATAATATTTTTCTAATGTCCTCCCAATTAAAATTTTGTCAATTATCGTTAGCCCAATATCTTGGGGGAAAAAAATGTAATCATAGAGTGGTAGATAAACTTCAGGTTCGTCACAGGAGGATGTAAAAAAAATGTGATTTCCTTAATTCAGCAGATAACAGTTGATTAGTTTATGGTATAAACAGTAGTGTCCGACCGAACATTCGGTTTTAGCAAAAAATCTGGTTTCGGTTTAGTTTCAGCAAACCTGCCGAAACTACGACCACGCTTTGTTTATTTGTTTTTTCTTTCTTATGAAACCGCAGGGCACAGCTAGTGTTTAATATTTTTAAAACACCATGAATAATACCCAAGAGACGTATCAACCTACTCAAATAAATACCTCATCTATTGTAAGTATTTTTAAGACGCAATTAATATATTTTTGTTATGTTAATGAGGGACTGTTATGTTGATTTATCAATAAGTGAAAATGTCGAAGACTTAACGTTACTTAAAGACTTTAAAAAGGACGGGCTTCTCAATTCGATTTAAATTCGATATTCATATAATCAAGAATTTATTTGTTTTTTATGACCGAACAATCATCAATAGCGGTCGAACGAACGATAATTAATCAATATTAATTAATCAGATCAACAAAGGTAAAGATATCTAGTAAGGGGGGCCAACTTAAGAAGGGTGAACATTTGTTTAATTAATTATAAATAATTAAAAAATGAACAAACAATTTTTACATTCGAACAAACGACGAACAAATAATTAAAAATAAAGGAAAATCAAAAATCGAAAAAAGTGGGGCTAAATTCAGTGACCCGTGTTTGGGCAGCTACTACTGCTCAACCCATCCACAGCTGACGTTCACAAAGGTTCATGATACAGCTATCTAATTTTTGAAGTTATTAATTAGGAGGAACTTGGTCAAATCATATAGCATTACGCTGGCTTGCGTAATGCTATATAAATACCGAAAGGGACCTAAGATGGACGAATATATATTTTCTACTTTAGTTGAGAATTTACATAGGTCGATAATTTTACTCTTTTAAATTAATTTAATCCTGGAATCCTTTTCACTTAGCGTAATAATTCTACAGCTGTAGACTAAACTATGTTGGATGTTTTGCTATGCGATAAAATTCAAAACTATGACTTAATGTAAGTCATAGATTTTAGTCCTCAGGGGTAGAACGCTTCTGTGGCTAACCTTAGATGAGACTTTGATCTTACCTAGGGTTGATTATAGATGCCCATGAGCGGCAGGACCCGCTTACCACCAGGTGGGCTGCATGCTCGTTTGATGCTTTCATACTATAAAAAATGGACATTTATAAAATGATGAATACAAATTACGCTTCATATACGTTTTATTTTACAAATGTTGGTAGAATATGATAGAATACCCATAATACAAAAGTTTGTTAAAAATAGCAAAACAAACACCCGACTGCTTTAAATGTTTTTTTTTTATTTTTTGTTCTTAATTATACATTTAATTTCACGCTTAATAGGAGCTTTTGTCAAAATAGTCAAGTGAAAGTATTACAATATATAATAATATATTTTTATGTGCTTAAGATATTGGTTATTTTAAGTTGTTATTAAAGTATTTCCTACAAGCAACCTTAATGAGGTTATTGTTTGAAATAGCAACACCGTTTATTTTTAATCTGGATTTCGCATACAATTTTAATATGTAATTCCATTTTTAGTTTTTGATTTACCGTATGATTTTTCAGATATTGAACTATATCGAAGGATTGTCATTAGAGGCGTTGTTAGTTTTGGTTTATGACACCAGTTTTGTATCTTTTAAAGAATGCGGGAAAAGAGAAACATTAGGCGTTACATATAGAGGGAATGCATGGGCGGCGTAATTGACACTTTTTATCAGGTTAACTAAGCAATATTTTGTTACTTTAATTTTAATAATAAAAGTAATCAAATATATTTTAATTTAATGACTATTTAATTTATGCATAACATCATTTTATTAAATACAGCATTACTTTAAGAGGTTTCTGTCGCTGCGTGCTTATCACACGTTTTTGTGGCGCGTATTGCCGTTTTTATACTTTCAATACCAGTATAATTATTTCCAAAATCGATGTCTAAAGATCTTAATAATCATTTTCAATCTACATGTACAAATAAATTCAAGACGATTCACCACCATACAATTCATGACGTACATGCTAGTTAATGACAAGTACCTAATTAATTATCTGTGAACTTATGCGTCATTTTAAAACTACGTCAAATATTGGAAAATGATTAAATAAGAATAAAACTACGAAGAATATTATTAGCTTTTTACTGAAAGTATGTTACCAATTTAAAATACCTATCATAGACTATATAATTTACCACGTACCATAGCAATTACATTTTGAACCATGTTTATTTTTCAACAACAAAACAATATTAAATCAAAATGACTATAATATAAGTAATGAAATAATAGTAATAAAATAAATATAAGTAATTTTAAAAAATGTAACAAAAAATAACTTTAACAATTTGTTATTTATTAATACAGTTTCTAGCAATTTCAAGTAAGAGACGGAGACTTTTACTTCTGTTTCTCACTCAAGACCACCTTTTTTCTTAATTATTTCATCAAGAAAAATGAGATTTTATAAGATATAATATATGAGAGAAATTTATGATATATAATATTATAACAAGATATTTTTAAATAAAGTATTTTTTTACTATTTTTATTATAGATATTTTCACTATTTTTCATTTATTACTTGTAATTTATTGTCGTAGCATGCGTGGGTGTCTTATTTCATGAATGTAGATTATAAAGTATAGCATCTATTGAATATTCTTTTGGTTTAATAGGCTTGTGTCTATGGTTCTGATTGACGATGGTATGATATGACACAATATCGAACACTTTGCTAAAATACAATACAATAAAGATTTATTGTAAAGGTATTTATTTCGGTACATTTTTCATAATTTGTGTGGTGCTCATATAAATTCTTTGAAAGTTCAGTCTTAAGAGTTTTACTTCAACTCGGCTTCTGTCTAGTTTTGTTACTGCATTAACTTACGGATGTGCGTAGCTAATCTATAGCAAGGGTCGTGGTTTTATAGGTGAAGTAATGCTCGACTACTCGAGACTCATTTTCATGTACGGAAATTAATGTATTTTTAACAAAAGAGGACAATTATTCTCAAGTGAACTGTTTCGTGATCAATGACTATGTATTAAACGTTATGTGATGCAAGTGTTAATTTCAGTGATGAAAACTGGTATGTGGTTCGTCCACGGCTGAAAAATCACATAACTGATTCATCATTTTTATAAACGTAAGTATTTTTCCAAAATTCGTATTTTAATGTTTGACATAATATCGCGAGCGCTATGGTAGCCATTTTATATTCCGCATTTATTGAGCTGTAGGATGCTTGCTCTAGTTATTGATAGTTTTAACAAAGGTGGAAATGCGCATGATAGGTACGTACCTACATAGGAAAGGGATGCAATTCGCACCTACCTTCTCTTAATGGCTCTGAAATGAAGGATTTCAGTGTAGAATCATAAATCATTGAAAAAACATTTATAAGTGTCGAATTTTCATTTTGATTATTGGATTTGGTAATTTTCGTGCTTGAATATTATGTAAACAAGGATTTGCGAGATGCCAAGCAGGAGGAAGTGAGTGTTTCACATTTACTGAACAATGTGATAATTAGGTTATTGAATGAAAATTACTGCAATAGGTGTGTTTCTACTTGCATTTAATACTAAAAGATATTCAAGTATATATAATTACATTTTGATAGGTTAGCTGACAGTCTTATCTATAGTATTTTCTTCCAAATCTGATGATATTCAGAATTATTGATTACTGACTTATTCTTGATTCAAGTTCTAAATATTTATTGATTTTTACAATCCACTTTCTTATGAATATAGTATAAAAAATTGGCTAGAAATATTATACTTTTTTCTAATACAAGGGTAACCAGGATATCATAAGGAATATGCTCATGCCCCTTAGAGTTTTGAAACCTTTAAAATTGTAGTTATTTTTTCATCAAGTTTATATATGTTGGTGTAAAATTACATATCAATCTAACTAAGGAGAGTTCACTGCTGTGTCTTAAAATATTGGTAAGTTTAATAAATGTGTTGTTGTGAATATGTGTAATGTTATTGTAATAATAGTTGGTTGCCATTTTGGATTGCAATGCAATCTTAGGTTCGGATCCCGGCTTGAACTCAACCACACAAAATCATAATTAAGATGTCTTAATTATGATTTTGTGTGGTACTGGCATCTATAACAATTTGAATTACACCGTCATGTAGTTTATCAAAATAATTCAAAGAGCAATTACGATAAACATAGCGAAAGGCTAGTCAGTGGTTAGACTTTTAAAGAATATCACAACATTATTTATAACTGTAAGGTAAGCAGTTGTGTCGATCTGTTTGAGGTCATTTATTTATATTGTAATTGGATTTTGGTGAATATTTCAGGGTAAATTCGACCTCTGAGCTGATACTTATCTGAGTGCGTAAGTTACTGTTATTTTACCTACTTAAATCCAACCTACCCTTAACGCACATACAAATTGCAGTTTTAAATAAAAATGTCTGGAGGAATATCTATGACTAAATGATATGTACTAAATCTTCATTCCTACATTCCTCTTATGAATTGTTTGCTTAAGTTTCATAGTAATTTTAACTTAACTTTGTTCCTGAAATCGCTCATAACAGTTTGGCATTTTCACCAAAATGGTAGTTTGCAAAAGTATAATGTATAACTACCGATAGTAACTTTTGCAGAAACATTACACTTCTCTGCATAATGTAATTTTAAATTTAATTAAGTATGTCATATAAATAAATGTAACTATGGATATTATTGAGTAATATCAACCACTTATGATTGTCACCTAATTTTTATGTAACATTTTCATATAAATGTTTAGTTTACTTATGGTGTGGTGAAGAACTTAAGTGGCTACAGGGAGAGACATAGAATGCACTTTTTCTTGAAATTAAAGCCTCAAGCATTTAAGAAATATTGTAGTTATTATAATATATTTCTTAAATTGTTTCTGTAAATTTACTTGGTTTAACTACATGTCTATGATCAGTGAATAAGAAGATGCTTCTCATGTAGCTTGTGTGGTTATAATTTAATTGAATACAATAAAAAACATTTATCGCTTACTACTGTTTTGGTTATAAGGAGATTTATTCTCAAAATAAAATACATAGACTGTAACTGTCGAACACATAATAAATAAGATTTCAAAACATGCCCAATGAATGGTTACATCAAATTAAGAAACATTGAACGAAATATTTACAAATCTTATTAATGCAATACATATGGTGTGAAACAAATAATACAGTAATCTAATTAATTAACCAATATAAGGTCCTTAAAAAGGTTTTTCTGGTGATTCTATTTGTAATAGAGTTGTTCCTTCCTTCCTTCAAATATTATTATAGCTGGTCTAGCTCCTTCTTTGCATAATTCAAGTTTCGAAATAAAAAGCAGCTTGCAAAAACATTTTTTCCTAATGTTAAGCTCAAAATCACCTAATTGTTAAAAGTTTAAATTTCCTCTGAATTTATATTTCAAATGGTTATTCTATTTTGCCTAAATTATTGTATTTGAATGGCCATGCTTTTCGTGAATTTGTTCATATTTTGAAGTATTATAATAAATATTACTAGTTATAACAAGAAAAAAAAAAGTAATTTTAAACAACCGTCGTAAAATAATCAACTGAAACGATTACAATACTCAATGTATTGTAGTCGCTTCAGTGTAATGCCTTCAGTGCCTTTAGTACGAGTTTTTTACGTTTCAATCATTCTTTACGTTTTCGCTCATACATTACCACGTTTATAGCATGTTTTCGTATTTGTTTCGCACATAACTTGCTATGTACTTTCCAATGACGGGCGACAACGTAAACAATTTTTTTTTTGACAAAATGTAATAAGCTCGTACTAAGGGCACAGGTGCGGCCTCGCGCTCGTCTACGGCGCAAAAGGTAGATTTATTTATTTTGTTATATAATAGATTAGATAGATTCAAATAAAAATGCTTTTTTTCTAAGTTTAACTCGTTATGTCAATATTATATTTCGTTTACGGAATAAATAGTCTTGCGAGATCTTCTTTTAGGTATTATTCAACGTAATCCCGTGAATTTTTCAATAGGTTTATTACGTACAGATCTAGTGAGTACGTATCTATACATCATTGTTTCGTTATCAGAGAGAAACAGCTAGCTCTGACCTAGATACCCTGCGAGGGCGTAAATCAATAAAGCTATCCTGGGATTGGGGCTGCTTCGAGTTATTTTCGAGATCTCGGAATATTACAATTGATGCTATTTAATGTGTTTAAACTTATTGAACTGAGAAATTACAATGTTGTTAATAACATGATTAAAATCTCTGTTTTACTGATGTTCATTTTACATACTTAAAAGTAAAAGATGTTGCTCAATTGAGTTGAAATATTATTTTTTGTCGTTCATGAAAAGTACTGTTATGTACTCTTGTATATGTTGGATCCTTTTATTTATTTACGTTACTTGTTTATAGTTATACATCTATGTCATATTTTAGTACCGTACTGTGCTATTATACTGCTACTTTTATTGATTGTCTGTAATTTTTCAAACATGTTTAATTTTAAATATGCGCGTATCTGGCCTTCATAATATCACTGCTAGTCGTTTTGGACTTGCCAACGATTGTTACTGCGTAAATATACGACAGTAAAGAGTACGACCGGGCATCAATCAGAGATCGTTAGAGGTTTGAACTGCAATTCTCTTAAGTCGTTCAACAATATTCAAAGAACATTCTAGTTGAAGGTTTTACGAAGGTTGTATTGAATTGCAATAGAATTTAAATAAAAGAGAACACGCATAGAAGACTTTTCGTGTCTCAGTGTGTGTAGAAGTGTTTCTAAGGAATACAATGGTCATTTGATGGCAACTGCAACTTTATCGTTTAAAGTTCACCCACTGAGTAGGCAATATTCTATTTGCATTTTCTCTTAGTTGGTGGCTGATATTCCCCACAGTCCATCAAGGATTTGGCTCGTACTTGCTACTGTGATGCCTTATTATGAAATAACGTATCCCGTATTAAGGTCCTGCAACTGATTTCTTGTAGTGACATTATGTAGACACGTCACCCTCCGGTAATACCCGAGAGTAACGTGACTACAACATGCCACTCATATTTCAAACTAAATCATTTTCGAAACTAATTCAAAAGTTTGATTATGACATGAACAACAACATGAATATAAAATCAACGATATAAAAAATAAAAACAGAATGCTGTTTCATTCAATCATTCATGCAATTTTCATTTCGTTGACGTCTACTATCTTCGTTATATGTACGATGTTAATATTTTTGTCACTTAAAACATCTTGGAAACAGTAGTATAATATACTGCAGTTTCCAAGATTTAATTACAGTTTGAAAATAAACAGTTAAAAATTTAAATGTCCAAAAACATTTCGTACTTATACGAAATTTAAATTAATATAAACAAATTTTAATTTAAATATAAATTTAAATTTATCTATATTTGTACGCTCCTAATATGAAATAATAGAAAATATATCCGTGTTTGTCCGTAATATCCGTGTAAATGTATTCGCTTGAAAATTGTCTGCGCCTCTATAAAAATAGTTTTTAAACATTTCCATAACAATAGGATTTGAGAGATTTCTATCAAGTTTAAACCTAGTCCTCGTGCCTCGTATTTCAAAACGTAACACGTAAATGTTTAGCGTGCGTCTCAGCGGAAGCAGCCCGTTGCCGCCGCTACTAGAATTGTTCGCGGCACTGCGTCGGGACTATCGTCAAAGCCCGATATTTATTTGACTCGCTAATGTCGCGCTCAGTTGTATGCACAGACTAATATTTATTGCATCCCGCCAAAAGAAATAATACCGCAGTAACGCGTAGCTTCAGTATTTTCGTATATAATAAACACTTTGAATTTTTCTGTCAAGTATTTTCTTGTAAAATTCAGTGTAAAATTGTGAAGTTTAATTTGTAATAAACCGCAAGTGTAAGAAGGATGGGCGTAAAAGAAGAGTAAGCTTATATGTTTAAGTCCAAATATTTAAACTTTAAGTATATCATTATTATATTTACAATTTTTGCGAATTTTAACAATATATAAATTAGGCAGTATATAAACATATCTAATATGTATAAAAAAAAACTGGTAGCAAGCAGTTTTTTTAATTTTAATACCTTGTCTAGCGTTGAAAATGAGATGCATGTTCGACACTAGGCTAGGACTGATGTTTAGAGGATATCGCAAGTTACTTACCCAATCAACATGTAACTTGTAAACACTCACACGATTTTCTTTCAAAATTAATTAAAGTAAGCACAAACAGGAAGCTTTCCGTTATTGAAAAAACACAGGGCTTTTCTTCGTACAATTA
This sequence comes from Cecropterus confusis, assembly GCA_018251515.1. Classification (NCBI taxonomy): domain Eukaryota; kingdom Metazoa; phylum Arthropoda; class Insecta; order Lepidoptera; family Hesperiidae; genus Cecropterus; species Cecropterus confusis. The sequence goes on along the minus strand of DWTU01000094.1, from coordinate 5,208 downwards.
TTTATAGTTTTCGTGCGAAAGTACCACGTCCATGTGAATTATTCACTGTCACATAAGTATATAGCACACAGTTTTATGTCTGAACCACATTTAAGCAACGTATTGATAAGTAAATTATATGAAGGACTTGAAAATACATAGTGCGAAATCGTATACTTCCACTACACCCCATTCGCTGCACGAAGGTGAAAACAACTACGCAGTTTCCGTTGTTTATTTAAATTTTCACTAATAAATTATTTCGGCCTAATACCCTAAAAGCTAATTTACTTTAGCCATTTTTTTATATACTTTAACTCTCTTGGGGAGTAAAAAAATCCTTTTTTACCAACCTCCTCTTTTGGTTGTTCTTATTGAACTGTTAAAATGCCTGCAGTATTTTGTTGTTTGTAGGTAAAAAACTCAGCGCATGAGAAACTTTAATTTGATTTTATAATATTTGTTATTGAACACATTGAAGGTTGGTAGGAACACCTTTTCTATACCGTCAATTCTTATAAATGAGAACATGTTTATAAAGTACTAAGGGTCTAAACACACTATAATGTGCAGGTTATTTGTTACATGAAGAGCTTAAATTTCGTTTGTGCAATACCATCAAAGTGAACAAATTTTAAAATTATTTATTAAAACCACACCTGCATAATTTGTTGTCTTATAATCCAGAAAGATCCCTATCTATATCTATGCTTACATCTATTCTATATCTATGCTATACTGATATTATAAAGCTGAAGAGTTTGTTTGGTTAAACATATTACAGGAACTACTGGTCTGAATTGAAAAAATATTTTTATTTTGTGTTTGAATAGTCCATTTATTGAGGAAGGATATGGATAGGATCATGTTGTTTGTTTGTTGTTTTTTTCTTATGTAGTGGTGAGTGAAATCGAGGGGCACAGCTAGTGAGGTATGCAATAATTTAAAAAAATTGGACAGAGGAAAAAGTACCTGGTCTGCTATCTCTTCTGTCAAATGTAGGTAATTAATATAGAAAAGTCGTTTCAAACGTGAACAAATATCTCATAACATAAAAACACTGATTATTCTATTTATTTATAAAATATATTCTGTCATGCAACTCTGGAAGAAATACTGAGCTTATAGCAGATATTTTAACATTGGCTCATTATTTTCTAACAATTTACCTTAAAAATGCTAAGCGGAATGGAATAATATGATTCATTCACTGTCAAGAACAATATAGCACTTCACACATCCAAATGTTCAATAAATTTGACTTAGATATTATAATTGTAATAATTTAATTTATTTTTTATGTTTTTTGTTGTATGTCTACTATTATTTTTGAAAACTGCAATTTATGATTTTTTTAAATATATTCATTGTAGGCTGTAATGTAATGATTAGATTTTAAAATGTTAAGTATAAAAAATATTTTCAAAGTGTTTTTCTCAAAAGCCCTTGCAGCAATTTATTCTTTGACATGTGGGCTATTGACTTGTTGTTGTTGTTGTTTTTGCTATGATCTTGATGACTTTATGAGTTTGATATTGAGTAAAGGTGAGCAAGGTGATGGGTAGGTCAATAAAAGTTCCTTGCTTTAAATTCAAAATTCATGTATAATAAAATTTACAATGTGGCAGTTTTCCTTGATTTATATGTAATCATATTGACTTATTGTAACAGCCTATAGTCTGTAACTGTTTGTAATATGGTTCTGTATGACTATTGTAAAACCTTTCTGTGATGATGAAGCCTAGCAATAGATTCTTAAAGTCTGATGATGAAGGATCGATATATATATATATATATATTATATATCGATCCTTCATCATCTGACTTTAGAAGGGGCTTTATTTATCTCTAACATAAAGAAAATGAATCTTCATAGATTTACTACATTATTCCAGATTTTAACTAACTAGCTTTTTTGTTGTTTAGGCCACGCAAAATGGCCGTCAAGAAACATGAGCTCGTTCAACCCGACAGTCTCCAACCAGACTTGGAGACGTTGGAGCAGTACCTCCAAATGATGAACGAACAGCATTCCTATCTGCCACCACCCGCTGAGTTGGTGAAAACATGTCAAGATATTGTAAAATGTCTCTGTAAGTATTTTGACATATAACTTTTATAAACTTTTATCTAACTTGCTTTGTAAGCTCTTAAATTAAAAGAGTCAAATATCTATGCATACATATTGGGTTTGTGTGACGATTGACTAAGTGACGTCATTCTAAATTCAATATGGCGGATGCTCTAAGATGACGGATCAATTTTCTTATCCTACCCCTAATATCATCAAATGAAATGTTACAAATTAAAGGGTAATTGGATTTTCGGTCATGACTGTTAGGGACCAAAATTTTCATGTGTAGACTTATAATCCATTATAACCTCAACTAATTTAACCTTACAAAATATAGCTCGGGCGTCTGGCAATGAAGAAGAACTGTGGGTTCTTCTACAATCAGTGGAGGGATTTCTCATTCGCATCATGAACACCGTGAGCTGCGAGGTCCGCCAGGAAGTCGTTACTGCCATACTGGACAAATTCTATTCTTTCATCTCTGATCCACGTAAGTAACAAGTAACATATTCATACATCATATTATAGATATATTCTAAAGGTGATATCAGTATGGTTTGACCGGAGAGGTACTACTACCACACCTAATTTCGGTGGAAGGGCGTGGATGCCGGTTGAATTACAGTCAGGTAACCATGTCTGTTCTCAGGAAAAGCAACGCATTTGTGATCGGCTTTATGTAGAAACCCTGTTCTAAGTGGAGTTGCTTAGTTGTTAAAGCTCACTTGCTACTTCAAACTTATAAAAAATCTACATATATCATACAATGTTGTTAAATATAATTATTTATGTTTTAAACAGAATCAGATGCGTGTCCCGCGACGTCCACGGTGTTGGTGATTATTGATAGCAATGACACCGAAGCCTCTATTAATGCTGCTCGCTGGCTGGTTCAGCAAAGGGACAACGGGCCTGGCGGCGCCGGGCTGCGATCTTCTCTCTCTTGCCTCTACCGCTGGATGTACGAGTGGCATGGAACCCCGACCCTCGGGAATTGGATAATGTCCTATGTGAAAGCGCTTGAGGTTTGTTGACTTAGAAATGGACATTTGTTATATATTTAAATATATGTATTTTTTTTATAATACATGTTTATTTGTATGTATTATTTGTATGTTTAGTTTTAATATGTTTATTTCTAATTAATATTATTTCTAATTGACAGGAAAGCGAGCGTTTCGACATCCTGATCGAAGTGTCCCTTGACAACTTGGCGAGTATGTTCTCTGCCCTTGGCACGCCGTCTCTGCGTCAATCTAACGCTGATGTTATATTCCACGTGCTCGCTTCTCTACGCGAGTCCACCGATGCACTTGATAGGGTAAGTGGCGTTGATATTGTATAAACGGATAGACTGTCAACTTCAATTACTCAATAAAGTTCTTTGTAGTGATTGTACTCCTCAGTGCTAGTATTCATGCTGATTTTTTTTGCCTAGATTTTTCTAGAATGATGATTCAACGCTCACACTTTAGATTGCTTAAATGGTCTTGATACTCTTGTTCAAAAAGCAAGTGATCTTTTTATTGATTATTTATTAATGAGAAACATTTTTGTAAACGTCAACAGCCAACTTGTTATGGTACCTTATGCATTTTTCATTCTCACTTGATTTAAAATCTGAATAAATGATACCTTCAACCACTTTTCATTCATGGATTTTTCCATGACTATTACCTATTCATGAGAAAATTGTGTTTATTTACAGTGAATTTAACTGAACAAAAAACACAAAATTCTGTCTGTAATTTAATATATTTGTGTATATACAGTATTAAATTTTAATTATATACAGTAGCTGATCACTTAGGCTTTCTGTTTAAATCAAATATGATCGCTTTTGGAGACTTTATTGTTTTTTATATTCAATTTCTTGACTCAAATCTACGTAATAGAATCGATTCGGCCTAATTCCAGTCCGGATATAGTTTGAATATTCTGACTGAAATTAGGCCGAATAGATTCTTCTTATAACTTGTGAAAGAATAGGAAGATATTTTTATTAATGCTTCCATATTCATATCCAGGTCTCCACGCATGTGAAGCACGTGCTGACCCAGCTGGCTGCCGACAGTGGTCAATACAGTCGCAATCTACTGCAGAACATTGTTGACATACTCAGCGCCATGATCGATCGTCTTATTGATCCTCTAAAGGGCGAGGCCAAGAACAACTTTAGGGCCAAGTACGCCAATGTGGTGAGTACATGATTGGTATTGTCTTGGAAAGGAAATTATTTATCCATATACATACATTTAATTTTGACAATGTTAGAACAGGTGTATGAGACAATGTATTGGTGATCATTTAATATTGTAATACCGTCACCATGTCTTTTTAAAAGAAAATATATCGGCGCAAAATTTTATATAATGCTAATAATCATTCCCTATAATACCTACTTCATCATTTGCTGGTGATGGAATCATTCATAGTTCCACTTTGGAAGCACTAAAGACAAATATGCCATATCTTTTGTTTGCTAATAGAAGTATAAACGCATTTGCAATTTTGGTTAGAGTTCAGTATGGGAGAGACATTTGTACAATGCCTTGCAAAAATGTCTGGGGTGCCCTCCAAATAAGTTATTAGGGACAGAAACGTACCTGTGGCCGTCCTGAGACTGCAGTCCTGTCAGAAATTTATTACAGATGTCCATGAGCGCTATTAACTTCTTATCGTCAAGTAGACTCCAAACTTCTTGCTTGCACATATTAAAATAATACATAGATAATAACAACAATTACCTCGTGACTGTCTTCTAGATCCGTTGTTTTGAAAGCCACATGGCCTCTAAAGGCTGCCATAAAATTATGATAGTAATGAATACCCCGTGACCGTCTCCTAGATCCGCTGCCTCGAACGCCACATGGCGTCCAAAGGTTGCCGTTTCCTACGTCTTCGTCCGTGGCGCGCTCGTAACGCGTGCGTACCTCGCGGATGCGGTGCACCTCGTCAGCTCACCCGGAAGGTCGGCCTCATCAACCTGGGGAATACGTGCTACATGAACAGCGTTATGCAAGCCCTGCTGGTTACCAGGCAGTGAGTATATGTTATAATGTAGTTCAGTTGTAAGTTTGCTGCTGGACATATGTCTTATTTAATGCAGTTTGAAATTAAGTGGTGTTGTAGTGATTATTATTTTTTATATTGGA
>DWTU01000093.1:0-23777 GCA_018251515.1 Cecropterus confusis | reverse complement strand
GGCGACACTCGTATCGCGCATGTCTCAAAAGATATTGATTGCTTCTATATTTGATGCGAGGATCCCCTCGCGGATCCCCACCCACACACCCCAGCGCCCTATTGTTGATGTACACCTAGGAACTCTAAATTTTTCCCGTTTCAAAACTACCTTAATTGCCTTGTAATTCACCGGGTATCTACTTTATCTTGGAGCATAACTTCAAATTGCTTTGCTAAATGTCCGAAATAAGGCAAAAACTTTTACATTCGAGCCAATTAGAACTAAGGAACTCATTTCATTAGCTGGAAACCATCGCTGATGTTGCAAAGAGTTGGCACAAGAAATTTTCTTAGGCAGCTTAATAACAATCGAGCTCAGGGAAGTCATAAAGTGATAAAAGTTCTTAGAGCGGGCGGCGGCTTTATTCTGCTTCGCAATTACATAGACTGTTCATGTCCGTCATTTACATTGAAATAATACTGAAACGTTGAGTAGGACTGTGATAATGCTGTTCTTTAAGGGAGACAAAACTATAAGCCTACTTTTAAGAACTATAAGCCTAGTTCACTCCTGAGTCTCGTATAAAGCTGTTTTCGATATTTATTACTTGTTCAATGATATCCAGCCGCCTGTGATACCTATTATATCTTTATACAAAAGTTCTATCCATAAATGACCGATTTCTTAACCCGTTTGTTAAACAATATTAACGCCAGATAGCTTCACTATAGTTATTCACAATGATAGCTATTAAAGTATTAATTTTTAATTATTATTAATGTATTACCTTTGCCCGGGCGAGCTGCAGTGCGCAAGCCCCAGGTATCCTATCGATCCTAGCATCTGCAGTTACTATATGGGCTTCAACGCGCTCCAGTCGTGTCCCGATTGTAGTAATTGAATAAAATTGTACACGTTTTTTACCTAATTAGTATTTGCATCAAAATGCTGCAAATGTTTCATCATTCCAATTCTTTGCAATTACTCTTCGACGAGTACGAATGAGAGTAATAGAAAGATATATGTTTTACCGTCGCGGTGGTTAACTTTAAAAATATTGAAACACATCGGTGTCACTCGTGTTTAAAAAAAATGCTTATAACTTTAAAGTATAATAATTTATGACAGAGTATATGGCGTTAATTATATTATAAGTAAGGGTCCTCATGATACCTCCCCTCAAGATACGGAAAATACATATGTTTACAATTTTAACACAGAATTGAAGAGACTGACGATTTTTCTAAACATTATAGAAATTTATATTTTAACTAATTTTGCGGTTCTCTTTTTTAATATGTTTATTTTAAATATGGTTGTGTATAGACACGCGGAACTTTGATTTTAATTATATACATGGATAAAGTGTATCGAATGGTTATTACCGTTCATGAACATTTGAAGGTAGAAGGTAGATAGAACTCCAGATAGGAATGGTGTCCCGTCTAGACGTGGACACAGATTCCTTACTGACACTATTAAATGGGAATAATTCTTCTAAGCAGCGCTTGAATCTATCGTTCGTAGGATGAAGTGGTTGAAGTTCGTTCGAAGGCGAATAATTATGCGTCTTACCAAAATCAATTTCAAATGTAAATTTATGTATCTAAAGAGCATAATATTTAGGGCTTAATTAATGAATTGGTATTTTGAATGAAAAATCTCTTGATTAAAATAAATCGTATCGCATCGCATGTATAGCAAAATGGCCGCTCCGCTCCTGACTCGTGGTCGACAATTTTACACTGCGCTCATGTGAGTGCGTGAGTGTAAATTTTTGTTTATATTTTATTTAATTCCTAAATAAATAGGTTAAAGTTAGATTATCTAAAGGTATATGTAGTCTTTTAAAAAATAAAAAGTGGCTGTTGACGTCACATATTTAAAAGTAAAATATATGTCTATTTGAATTTGGACATCTTGGATCCAGGGATAGCGCAATAGTGTAACTTGGTACTTACAGGATTTTGAATTGATCTGATCCTTATAAACTCCAAAAACTTTTAAGGTTCCATACAGAACGTGTGACAAGACGGTTTTGTTATTAACTGATTTCAACGTAGGGGTTTGTAGGGGAATCTATATCGTGTCGAATTATATATCGATTATCATACATTAATCTGATAAAATGTTAAAACAATTTTTTTTTAAACTGAGCTTATAAACTCTTCGTTTACTTAGTAAATTTTATCTAACCATTGTTAATATTGCATCGTAAACAATTTTTCGGCACGATAATACTTAAAATGTACATGTACAGTTTCTGCAAATATTGCATTATATTCTATTATTTTCGTCATATTTCATTTCATTTCTTTGAATTAACCCTTTGAAGTCCACTGCCGGACATAGAATTGCCCTAAATGGCGCCACTTCAACAGGTTCAGCAGCTACCTGCTGTCTTCTTCAGATCTCTGGTTTATCTGCTCGGGGGAAGACCTATGTTCCTTTTGCTTAAACGTGGTCGTCTCCCGTGGACCATCCTTCTCCGTCGGTTATCAGGCCTTCGGACACTGTATCGATTGCCACTTCAGCTTGCTAACTTTGAGAGCTATGTGCGTAAGCTTAGTATGTCTACCTATTTCATCGTTACGAATCGTGTCTCATAGCGAAATTTCAACCACAGCCCTCGCCATACCATCCTGAGCGACTTTTAGCTTTCGGATGAGGCATACAGTGACAAACCACGTTTTGGCGTCATATGTCAATACTGGAAAAACACATTGTTCGAATATTTTCGAATCATTCTCACTGCCCAAAGCGAGTATACCCGGCAACCAGTTATTCCCTGCCTACCGCCTACCCCGACATGACTGAAGGGTGGGTTGGGAGGTGAAGGCGTTTCCATAACATCCCCCATGAACTACGTGAAAGTTATGTTTCTTGGGAATATATGCGATTGCCGCCGTCTATATTATGTGAAGTAATTTTGTTAAATCATTATAAATGTTATGTGACATAATAGTGGTTTTAATACCATTATTGAAAGACGTGAACGATCGATCCTCGAATTAAATATGTAAGAAAGAATGAAAATACAGTGATTATCAAGCTCTATACATACGACGCAACAAATGAATTAGTAATTTTAAAAGAAGGAAAAAAAAGATAATTAGAAAAGACAAACCCGCTAAGCGGGGTTGGCTTGTCTTCTCAGTTGAGGTAGTGTTCCGATCCGGTATCGTAAGATAAAATATTGTAACTGACAATTTTTAAGTGCCCCCATAGGCCTATGCAAAAATAAACACATTTCATTTCATTATTTAAGATCCGACGAAAAATAAGTTATAAAGCTCAATATGTTCAGTATTATTATAGCGCGCCTCCCGTTGCACCCTGTGGTGTGGGTGGCGGGTGGCTGCATTGCGCATGTCCTATATTGTTTATTGATTAGTACTTCTGGTTAGGTCCCTGGGAATTTCAAGGGTAGTTTCGGTGAGAGCTGAGTGCGCTTAAGTCGTGTCGCACCTACGTCGCGAGAAAATACATTGGCATTATCTGAACTCTTCTGACACGTACCTATTTGTTTGTTTCAATCTCGTAGACGACCTATTTCAAAATGATTAATTTTCTGAATATGGTCTATTATTATTGCAAAATGTTTGGCGTGTTATTACAAAATGGCGTTTGGCTGATGGTTGTCCTGCTCATTGCTGTCTACTATATTTTTCGTCGCTGCTTACGCGCTCATTAATTTTATAAAGGTATGTTTATACTGTATCTTACTATAAGTGGTATATTTTTGCTTAGTGACCTGTATATACATCTTATTTTATATTTATATTTATGATGAGGTATATTTTTAAAATTTTATTTTGTGTTTATTTTTCGTAAACAGCCACTATTACTTCAATAATGAGATGCAAAACGTGTATAAGTAACATCTTCGGACTGTATGTTTATACTGGTATCTCGCAAGTCTTAAAACAGACATTAATTGGAATTATCCGTCTCCGCGCACTGTTTTCTGCATGTACCTACTACTCATTTGGTATTGTATTTTCATGTAACAGAAAATTGATTTGCTCCCTTTTATGACCTTTGAAATATGTCTCCAATTTATCCTAAATCGCTTCTGATATAGGTAAGATTGGAAATACAGCGAATGTAAATCATATTAGCGTCTTCCGTATGATATCAAGGCACGAATGTGGCCTGTTTCATTATTTATTGAGGACTTAACATAGAAAAGGTGACGGTGATATTATATATTACCAGCCTTATGTCGCGATCCCGCTTGGGTATATCCTAATATACATCAAATACGTGAAAATCTTGATAAGATCGCAGAAATCGAACAAACAGAGCGACTTAAATGAAATTTGCATATTCGCGCAGATTCATTAGGCCTGTGAGGAATATCAGCCATGTTGTTATGACGGGCGTGGCTGAGACTTGCATATTCGGCTGTCCCGGGCGAGCTGCAGTGCGCATGTCCCGTCTATTTAGGACTGTTCACTTAGTACCTGCAAAATATTTAAGCGCTCTAGCCGTGACGCGTTTTGCTGAACTTTCGCGCAATTTTTGTAACGCGATTGTGAAGTAGGTTAACAGTTTCTTACTAAGAAAACATTTTGAAATGTTGACGTATCGTAAAAAAAATCGAATGGTCGCGCTCGTTTGAGAGCGCCTTTATTATGTTGTCGTGATCTGTGAGGTGCGGGACGGGGGAGGAAGGAGGTGGGAGGCGGTGTCATGTTAGGGTACATGAGCAGCCATTTTGTACAGCTTCTGGAAACAGACATAAATAACGATTATAATGCATATATTATGTGTACTTGCATTTGCTGGGTGTGATCCAATTTTTTTCACATAACTTGATAGAGTCCTTGATCGAGTGCACTTGTTTTCATATTTAAAAACCCTCTTTAGGCTCGTTAAGTTTACAAGTTGGATAACGATTTTTGTATATTATCCCAAAATGAAACAATATATTACTATCGATTATAAGTTTTAAACAATTTTATTCAATCGAAACTAATATGACAGTAATGTGACATTCATGTAAATAACGGCTAATATGTATTTTATACAATGCCAATTTTTCTTTATTTCCGTGGAGGGAGCTTGGTAAGGTCAAGGCTTATTAATATTTGCTACGCAGTTCCCGTCGATTGAGCCTAATTTGTAAAAAAGACAGTTAAATTTTTTGGCGTTCAATTAAATCCCGTATCAAAAACACTTAATTATTTTCAGCACTTTTTAATTTACAATTGCTCTAAGTTATTAAAAATACCCGTTGTAAAAACGCAATTTGTTTATAATATAAAATATTTATATAACATAACATATTATAATACAATATCCTAAAATACACAATAATCGAATGCTCGCGCTTGTTTGTGGGCCGCCTTATTTAGCGGACCTGTTCCCCGAAGTGGGGTCGGGGAGGTGCCACGTGATCATGAGCGGCCATTTTGTACATCGCTTCTGGAAAAGTACACGGCATAGATGGCGCTTTTGTCGAAAGTTGCTTTGGCTTCTGCTATAAAAAGCATTTGTTACGGGCGGATTCCAAGTGTATTGCGCATGCTCTTATCGACAATTTTGAAAAATAACTATTCAATACTTCATGTCGTCTACGAACTAGCTTACAATATTTGTAACAAATTTAAGCAAGCTATTTACCCGTCGCAATGGTCGAATTTCAATAGGAATTAAACCCAAATATGAGCGAAACTTAATATTAACCGATGTTAAAAAATTGGAAAACATTTTTTTCTACTATGTTACTTATATAAGTATCGTAGTAGAAAAACTATTTTACACGTGTGTATTAGGAAAAAATGAGTTTAAGGTTAAGTTGCATTTAAAAGCAATTATCCGTTTTTTGACAGACACCTCACATTGTGAATCTTATATTATCAGCAATGTAAACAGGCCTCGTGCATGTTCTGCCACACATCTCCAATGCGTATTGGTGTGGTAGTAGTCAAACCGCGTTGGGTATTTTCAAATCGTCCCTAAGTCTTCCCGTCCCTAAAAGAAAATTACGTCACATTCAAAGTAGAATGTGACGTAGTTTTCTTATTGCGTAGGCAATGTGTTTCAGCCCCTCTTCAACGTTTCGCTTTCATTGCTTGTTGCTCGTCGTAGATGGATGCGTGAAAACGATCCGAGTGGTTATTTTCTAATATAGCTTTTACATTTAACATTCAGTATAAGTTATTTATTCCCGATAGGTAAATAAATGATAGGTCGATACTTGCATCGTTTGCTCGGGCGGACTGCACTGCGCATGTCCTAGGTTTTGTATTGATCAGTGCATCTACTTTGCTTCGGTAGACCCGGCGTTTTCAGTCAGTTCTTGTATCTAACTCGTTGCGGGCTATCAGTTGTACCATAGCTATTTAGCGATTTGCTTCATTTTTGAGAACGAACAAACGTGTGATCTGAAGTAAATACGTGTCGTGAAATATTGTGAACGGTCGTCAAAATGATTGTGCTGATTATTCCTTTTTTGGCTAAATTGTTCGTCCTGATTAGTATTTTATTTTTCGGCATGAAGCTACTAGAATGGTGTCTATTTGACAATCACGCTATATGAGTTGTATTTATGAGTTTACATAATTTATTAGGGTCATCTATTTTCTTCTATTTTTGTGCTTCAAGAGATCCACTCCTATCTGCCACTATCTACCGGTAAGTATTGCAGCTTTAATTGTTCATATTATTATACCTACTCCACCCGAGTCAGAGGAAGATCGGGTGATACATAAAAGGCTTTCAGTCGATTTAATCGTTTTTATTAGACTTTCGTTTGCAAATTGCTTATTAACACTTGATTATTAATACTTGTATTTATAACGGGCGCGCATTGCGCATGTCATATTCTAGAGATTTGGTTCGCGCCGCACATGGCAGTCGAAGCGCAAAATGGCGACAGATGTAATATAGGTTGGATTTGGTATTGATATTAGTATTAATGAAGTCCAAATGAGTACTTTCTTAATACTATTAAAAAAACCAAAACATATGTAGACGATACACAAATGTACCTATAGAATTCTATTGTATGTTACGTTTTACAATTAAAATCGAAGCAAATAAACAAATAGTCGAATCATCTTAATGTAAATTTTGTTAGAACTTTTCTTCACGCATCTTTTGCTAACTAATCAGATATTGATTCTGTAGATGATTTATGCTACGAGAAGATGGCCGCTCGATGCGAGCCGACTTGTTGCGCAGCGCATATTCAAGAGCGAGCGAGAAGTCCCACTCTTTGTATTTTTCAACTATGATAGCGAGATTTATCTCCCGAGAGCGGAAAATAGTAACGTTTAAAAAAATGACAACGGATTCCTAATTCGGATTCATATTAAAATCGATTTTCAATGTACGGATTACACAAACACACTTTGGCTGAAATAACGTCGTCCGAACTTACGTGTCATATTTGGAAGTGTTTTGTCTTGACTTCATTTACGCGATCTATATATTACGCTTTTAGTTTCTTAATCATCTTATTAATCGAACTGGTTTATATTTCAAGTTAGTTGTTTAAAATTAGTTTCTGTCCCCGGCACAATGATCTCTATAATAGAAAAGTCTATCTGGTTTTGGTTGGATTTGGTTTACATTTTTAACGTCACTTCATGAAAAAAAATATTTACTTAGACAGGAATCATGGCTTACACAATTGCGCCTGTGATAAAAGTTTTTATACTCGTGGTCCTAATTTAAAGGGTGTTTTAAATAGTGTTTTAAATGTTTTAAGTTGTTCAGCTGGTGCAAATATGATACCTGCTGTACTGTTAAAACGAAGTGTACCTACGTCTCTCGTCTAATATTATGTAATTTGGGTTACTTGTGTATAGACAATAGAAATTTAAGACCCGAAACCCACAATAAAAACAATAATGTGCTTATAATGAATCTGTTGTTTTTTATATTTCGCTCTGACGCACTTACCCTCGTCTAATATTATGTAATTTGGGTTACTTGTGTATAGACAATAGAAATTTAAGACCCGAAACCCACAATAAGAACAATAATGTGCTTACAATGAATCTGTTGTTATTTATATTTCGCTCTGACGCACTTACCCTCGTCTAATATTATGTAATTTGGGTTACTTGTGTATAGACAGTAGAAATTTAAGACCCGAAACCCACAATAAGAACAATAATGTGCTTATAATGAATCTGTTGTTATTTATATTTCGCTCTGACGCAAGTGCCTCCCTCCCCCGTGGGGTGCTGGCTACGCCCACGGCTGGATCCCACCGGGTTCAGCTGTACTGCGCATGTCCTAGGACTCAAATCAATCAATGCATCGTTCCGTTCGAATGAGGGAAAGCGAAAAGGGTAATAAAATTTATGTTCATCTGTTACGAGATTTCTTTCGAATTTTGATAATGATTTGATGAATGTGGTGTTATTAAGCATTTCGATTGTCCGCTAGACACCAACTGACGTTACGCTAAGTCTGGAACCTCCTTTAGAGCAAATAACCATCTTGAAAATGAAAAAATGTCCCGTGTTGGATAGCAGATGAGAGATTTATTTCCTACTGAATAACTCCATAAAATTCATACATATTGCATGCTGTCTCTATACTAAGCTAAGGAACGGAGGCAGCTAACTTAAGAATCATAGGGATGTGTACTTATATTATAGCGCTTTTTTATTTAATTGTGTTCAATCTATCACCGCCGATGTGAAAGCACCTGTGTACGAAATATTTATACAATATATAATTTATATTTTTATGATATGGATGCTCATTGATTTCTAACCAACATTATCTAACCGCGTTGTGATTTCAAATTCAAGCATTTTTTTGAGAATACGATTCATTATTTTATTTAGATAGCTATTCAATGAATAATACAAATCATGCATATAAAAGTTTTTTAAGTGGCGATGTAATGCTAAATGTATATATAATTCAAGTGTATAATCTTAACTTATTATGTTAAGTTTTGACCAAGTTTCAAATCAAATGTATTGTAATTAAGATTACTAACAGCGTCGCTAAACAATTTCAAGTTTCCTAAGTAATTTTAAACACCAAACACGAGGTAAATTTGCTGCAAGTCAATAGAAAACGTGCGTACACCTGCATATAGATACAGATTTTATTGGTAGTGAGTACACCAGTGTTGGACAGCGCTTTATCGATAGTTATGCAGACATCTTCGTCGGGAGGGACCCGTAATAAATGCGCATGCCCTAAACCGCATTGCGTCTGTATTGATTAATATCGCAAATGATTATCATGTAAGAATAATGCGTAGGGCTCATACAAAAGACAGTTAAACAAAAGAGCTTTTGTGGTTGACGGTTCACTTTCATATGAGGTGGCCATCTTAGTCCTTGGGAGAAGCAACGCATCTGAGAATGACTTCAGATAGAACCCCTGTTCTGTATGAAGTTGCTTACAGTTCTCCATGGGCGGCTGGAACCACCTACCATCAGGTGAACGGCATGCTCGTTTGCTACTCCAATATTATAAAATAATTGACTCTTCATCCATATGACATGTTTGGATGGCATGTAAGGAAACAATAACTAAGTATTTTATTATTGTATCGCTTAAATAATAATCTAAAATACGACAATTTATAAGCTCAGTGCGAATTGTTATGTGCCATGCGATAATATTTAGAGTTCCATATGCAGTCTTGATTTTGCATTATTTTACAATTATAACACACTTTTTTTTAATGACGTGTACAAACCGTGTATCTGATGCATCCTGCGCCGTTGTTAGCAATCGTTTTTGAGTGTTGCATTGCGAGCGTGTCAAATAAAGAATCGTTATGCTCTTGTTAGTATTAAAATAAATTAAAATGCATATAAAATGTTTTTTTTTTTTTTAAGCGCGTATGCTCATTTTCATGTCTTTATAACGTCGCCAATTTTTACTATCTCCATTGTTGATACATAAATATTGGTTACAGACACGTAATATAATCTATAAAAACTTTTTGTCCAATCATTAGAAGCCATTTATAAAAAAATAATAGTCTTGATTTTGTTGCATAAGCTTTTATAATTAAAATTAAACAGGAACAAATAGGAACAATTAAGAAGTACAATACACTTTTCGGTTACTCAACCTTCCACAACTTTTCTGGTGACTTCGGCGTCCACAAAACTCAATACCCTTGACCATATGTTGTTGTTGACCATATTGTGATTCGCTAGAAAAATAAACAATAACAAGATCATTTCTTATATAAATTTCTAAAAACAAGTATTTTTTATAAGTTAAATTCAGTATATTTAAAGATATGTCAATGGTCATGCACTGTATTGTAAGTAATTTGGGTAGTAGGATGCACCCACATTAATTACAATATTGAATAGTCAGCGCGCGGCGTACTCATCCTCAACCCATTATTGTCCCACTGCTAGACTCGGGTCTCGTCTCACAATAAGACAGTTTTAGGTCAAGTCCGTCACGCTGTCCAAGTGCTAATTAATAGACTTCACACACCTTTGAGAACTTCTGGTTTAGATAACTCTCAGGTGTGCAGGTTTCCTCACGATATTTTCCTCCATCGTAAAGCAGTGATAATTAATTTCTATGCTCATAATTTGTGTACCATAGTTATGGTACAATTTGAGAAGAATGTTTAAGTTTACTTGTATATTTATCTCGCGGCTACCGCGCTGTCATAGCTTGTATTGCCCGGGCGAGCTGCACCGCGCATGCCCTAAGTATCAATCAGACCTAGCTTACCTGGGTGCCTAGTCAGTTTCCTTAAGAGCTTGTTGCGCTCCGAATGTGTCGCATATTACCCGGTTCTCAGCTCTGTAGTTTGTTATTAAATATTGAACAACGTTGCGTTTATGTATGAAAAAGTTGACTCAAGTGATCAATCATCACGGTATGTAACTTATTTGTTGCGATGTTTTGTTTAATTTTCCCGTTGTTATATATATTAAATATTCAGTATAATTCCATAGTGTTGGATCATCTGTTCTAGTAAATTTGCTCTGAGTACCTATATAATCATTTGTTATTATTTTGTTTGCTCATATATTTTGACACTTAAAATAACTTGCTCAACAATAACGTGGAGACGTTGCCATTAAAGTAAACTGCACGGAAAGCAATATGAACTTTCTGCTATCTCGCCTGCCTGAGATTTTGCATACGGAGTGTCCGATCATATCTTATTCATCAAAACGGCCGCTGCCGCAATTTTTCCTTTATTGATTGTTTCGGATTTCAGTTGCATTGCGCATGTCACAAATTAGGCTCCAATGCTATTTTTAATAATGATATTTCTACTATATGTTCAAACTATATATCAATATTTAGTCATATGTTTGCAATTATAGACTCGGCATTTACGATGATTATGCTCAAATCTAAAGCACTCTTAGCACCTCAATATGCATATTCTATAAACATTGGATTCGGATAGTTGTTAAGTTGTGAAAAATCTGTCATCGATTTGCAAGAAATGAAACTGTTAATGAGTCATATCACTTTGCTATTTGCAATGATATATCCGTTGACGTGACGTCTCAAGCCCTTTCGCTTGTCAGTTTGCGAGATGTGCGTAGACGAAGTTAGGGTTACTTGCATCTTTGTGTGCCGGTCCACACTGCGCATGTCCTATTGATTGGGGTACTTGTTGATAGCCCTGGAATATTCCTAGCTTCTGTCTCAGCCGGCGTCTAGGCTAGACGAGTCGCGTTCTATCAGACGTTTGGGCCATTGTTATTTGTTTTCGTTTAAAGTGAAATTTGCCATCGTTAACTTTCTTCTCATACACGAATGTAAGTATTTTCATATGTTAAAAAAGCGTTTAGTCTGATGGATTTTGTTTGATTTCGATTTTATTGAGTTTGATTTGATTGCGTCTTGCAAGACACTTTGCAGACATGCACTTAGTTATTTGTTCTCTGTATACATTTTTCTTTCGATATTGTTGTCTTGCCTGGGTTCAGGTGCATAGTATTAAGGTATCGGTATACTTGCCACATACTGTTTTTGGCATTTCTTCTGTAAGTTATGTTACTAAAAATTGGGTTTCCTTGTCAATTCACACTAGTTGCCTATCGCGTTGGTCGAAATTTGACCGCTAAAAAAACCCAAATAAAAACTAAACTTGATAAAAACTTTTCAGTTGCAATAGATTATATCATATTTTAATATAATTCATAATTTGAAACCAGTTTTATAAACGAGCTCCTACTACAAAAATTAAATTTGCATTTTTCGTTTATGTATTAATCTTCAGAGTTTTTTGAAAAACACCCTGTATGGGGATGGTAATGTTCAATGGAATTAGTTGAATTTGATAGCAACAACACGTTTTTCGACATGAAATTCTCTACATGAACTTAAAGTAAGACAACTGCACAGGTCTCCGTGCATGCAGTACGTGAATAGGGGGTTCACAAGTGTTCACTTCACATTCCGTTTCGGCGATGCATTGGCAATTCCTTAAATGTCCATAGGCGACGGTGACAACTTTCCATCAGATAGATTGTTGTTATTCTGTTTATCTATTAAGAAAGAAAAACTATTAGGATTGGAATCCTATTTCTGTTCGTCAACGAATCGGTGGCTGCCACATTATCGACCCGAACCGAAATCAAAATAGAGATATGAAGCGTAAAAATATCAAATGGAAGTTTCCATTAGTACCTTGGGGCGTTTTGTACCGAGCCGCCGGGGAGGAACGTCGGCGCGCATGCCCCAGTTTATCGATCAGTGCATCTGTCTAGGGACCCTGGATATTTATAAACATTCCGAGAATCTACTGAAAACGCTTTCAAAGCGCCCACGCTAGGTTTCGAAGTATTAATCGGTATCAAAGGCTATTTACGGTACAATGTAGGAGTGGGTATATTTGTTTCGACAAATAATACACCCACTACACCCAAATACACCCACTGAAGCTTATGCTGATACTGATATCTTTAGCTTAAGTTTGTCATGTTATGTCATGATTTGCTTTATAACATTTGTTATTTCTTATAGCAATACAAAGAAATGTTACGAGACATATGATTGAGCTGTTTTCGAAACAAAATAAAATATATTATGACTAAGGAATCCAAATTAATTAAAATATAATTTCTGAAATATTTTGAAATTAGACAGCCTACATAGTTAGATGTGGTGCTATTATATCTATATTACAATTTAATCTAATTTTCTTTACATGTTGAATTTTTGTGGGTACTCCAACCAGGTTTACCAGAGCGAAAGCACAAAGACGGAACCCACTGTCTGACTTTCATTTTAAACAAAAATTCGAAGTATAAGTGTGTAAATATTTATTTATTGGGGCGCCTATAACCTTTCTTCTACTCCAGCACCTATGATACTAAGTCTCGTCCATTATATAGACAGGATACAAAATACAACTGACAACCAGACTATACGGTCCTTGTCTTAGGCTTATAATTTTTTCGGTATCCAATTATTCAATATGACGGCGTGTTCGAAACTTGGGCGACTTCCATTCAAAGGTGATATTGTTGCAGCTACTCCCTCACGCTCGTGGACAGCCTCGACACGCTGGTGCTGCTCGGCGACTTCAACGAGTTCGACCGGGCAATACGGCACGTCATTAAAAACGTTCGCTTCGATACCGATGTAGTGGTGTCGGTCTTCGAAAGTAATATACGTATGCTCGGGTGAGTTTTTATTTGGAAATGTTCTTTTGTAATATAGAATTGAGAAACGAGCTTACAGTCCAACACATTATAAACTGCCTCTCAGGTCTTTAGATATATGTTATGATTATGAACCAAAGAGTAGATTGGAGTCTTATCTGGGGTCGGCTATGGGAACGTTGATCCCCCTGAGAATTAAGTTAGAATACCTACAAGACTATTATGTTAACCACTCTTTATACCAGACACTTAAACCAGATGCCCGCAGCGCTGAACCGCGTTATTGGGTAGAAATATTGGATCACCGGAACAACATTGCTAGTTTTACAAGGTGGTAACCACTGCCACACCCATTTATAGCGTGTAGATGTGGTGTGTGGTGTGGTTGCCGATTCAATTTCGTGTTAGGCGACCATCGCAGTTTCAATTGGTCTGTACCGTAGTGTAGTCAAGCTTAAGATTTAAAACCTTAAAAACATCAACGGCCAATAGCTACGAAGCTATTGACGGTTGGCAGCTAAGCAGATGTGGAAGTTAGTGCTTAGTTTATGAGTTGGCACTCCGACTAAACCAACCACGTTGGCAACAGCGGGCTTCTATCAGCCCACGTCCTGACTACCGAGCTACGTGAGAGCGTGCCCGTTCTTAGCTGGTACGATAACGAGCTCTTAACCATGGCCGAGGACCTGGGCAAGAGACTGCTTCCAGCCTTCAACACCACTACGGGCATTCCACACGGCCGGGTGAGTAAGAGCTTAGCATTCGATGTTCATCAATTTTTAATACAGGAACCATAACTTTCAGATCAGTGCGTAAAACAAAATCGGTAGCCAATAGTGAAGGGATAGTTTCCAAATATAAGACTTTAGATGGATTTTGGTCAAGGCTTCGCATGAGTTAACGAGTGTAGGTGATATTTAGTTTACTCGTAACATAACTTGTATGGCATTTCTAGCGGACGGACATGCATATTTAAATACATTTTAAATTCGACCAAAATCGTGTATTGTATTTATTAGTGCTACTAGTTCACAATTATGTAGGTAGATTTTCCAGATAGTACATATATATTGTCAGAAGTTCGTCATAATAGATATTTTTACATGCAGAGGTAGTGACGCTAAGTATTTAGAACGTCAATAATGCCGAGGCCAATTTGAGTTGCAAGCGAGCTTTTTGGGCTTTTTGCAATGTAATTCGTAACATTGACAAAATTTTAAACTTTCAATATATTGACTACATAGCTGAATTACTTGGAGTTGGTAATTTTGTCTGTGGTATGATATTGTAATAACGCTAAAGTGGAATTGGCCCCGTACCTCATTGACAGCAGCGACTGTCGCTGAACATCTTACCATGATGCCCGCTTTGCAGATAAACCTGCACCGCGGCATGGAGGGGCTGTCTCACAATCGTGAGACGTGCACCGCTTGCGCCGGAACGATCATATTAGAGTTCGCGGCCCTCTCTCGATTAACTGGCAATCCGATCTACGAGCAGAAGGCCGCGAGAGCTATGGATAGGCTCTGGAAAACACGTCATAGGTACGTAGTCTTCAGGGTATATTGAAGCATAAAATAACCATTGTTAGAAATATCCCACATTGCCTATTGTGTGACCTCAATGGATACCCAATACCGCCATCACCTCACGTCTTACCCACTAGAATCATTGTATTTATTGACGCTGAATGGATTTGATTCGCTTAAATTCTGCGCAAGAAATAACGATGAAGTTTATTCAAAAATCCAATCGATTCAGCGGCCATAACCATTGAAAATTTTGATGTTGTGTTCAGATATATATAGTTTCGCTGTTGCAATTTGCTTAAAGCTTACACTTTAATGTATTAGAAAAATAATTGTTTCAAACTTTCTTTTTTTTTGCAGTTGAAGCTTAGATAATCGTTGGTTGATTTCGAAAGTTGACTTTAAGAATAAATGAGATATTAATGATTAAGGAATAATTGAAAAAAATAAAAATATTTTATTCAATTATTATTTTTTCGAAATCTACCCTTGCATCCGCGCTGCCTGTGTGGCGTTGTTAGAAATTTTTCAACAAAAAGGACAATGGACAAAGTTCATTACTGATTTTGTGAGAACGGTTCAAAATAACAATTGGAATTGAAACTTTTGAATGCGGTTAAAAATACAATTGATATTAGCGCTTAATTACTAATTTCCAAGCAAATAAAGAAAGCACTAACGTTTTGTATCTGTACAGATTTTTCGTAGTAGCTTCCGTTCGATTTGAAACAATATCTACTGGCTTTAAAATAAAATTTGTAGATATCGCTAAAAAAGACACGCCTCTTTTAAATAGACGTATTGTGCCGGGTCTAGTTTTAAAGATAGTTTGCAAACTTACATTACGAACGCTAGCTTCAGAACCATTTCATTCACGTAGCTCGAATAGGGGGATACGCTGTCGATTTGACCATTGTCCTTTTCATCCAGAACTACGGAGCTGATGGGAACCACGATCGACGTGCATTCTGGCGACTGGGTACGGAAGGATTCTGGCGTGGGCGCCGGCATTGACTCTTACTACGAGTACTGTTTAAAGGCGTACATCCTTCTCGGCGATAACAAGTACTTGACACGGTTTAATCGTCATTACAATGCGATTAAGAAGTACATCAGCCGTGGGCCACTCATGTTAGCCGTTTATATGCATCGGTGAGGAATCTTTTAGTTATTGGCGACCCCGGGCCAAGGGGAAGCCGTTAAACGCTTCGTTTTCGGTATTTTGCACATTTGCGATTAATGAAAGTGCATTAAATTTAACGTTTGTAACGAGCTTTAAATCGTTCGGATTGGATTCGTATTCTTCGCGATCTGCAATCGCTCTTGCAACGTCTGTTGACGTCGTATCGTGTCATCAGCGGATTGTTAAGGCGATTTCGCGTTTCAACGGCGACATGTTTAGGGGTGTTCCTAATGCGTGGTAATTTTTTATACAGCCCCCATCTGCAATCGCGCAACTTCATGGACGCGCTATTGGCTTTTTGGCCGGGGCTGCAGGTCATGATGGGAGACCTGCGACCTGCGGTCGAAACACATGAAATGCTTTACCAAGTGATGCAGCGCCACACTTTCATTCCGGAGGCGTTTACGTCTGACTTTCAGGTTCGCCGATTTATTGCACTCAATGTCACACTTACGAGACATATGTACTAAAAATACAGATGAAAGAGAAATACACTAGTACACTGACACTCATAAATAGAAAACTCGCATAAAGACGGAGAGAGAGAGAGAAATACACAGAGAACAGAAACATAAGCATTCAAACAATGAAGTGGAACTGACTCCTCCCACATACAGCGTCACACAAATCCACACACACAATCACGCTCAAGCACACATGCGTACACACACAAGTTAACATGAGCGCTCGTGTATGTGTATGGTATACATACGCCATAGTATATCTTATAATATCAGTATTATAAAGGCGAATACGCCATAAGTATACCATATATTATTAGTATTATAAAGGCTGTATATATGTGATCTTTGCACGCAAAAACTTTCAGACAGACATGCAATAACGTTGCATAATTATAAATAAAATATATAAATATTACGTTTTGCAACGGATATTCACGATAGTTCGGTGGGAATTTTGTCGGGACCATGATATACACGTAACTGGGTGGAAGTTACGGCAATAATTAAAATTAAACAGCCCATCGTGAGTACCCGTTACATAAAAAAGTCGACACTCGCATCGAATAAGATCGCACGGGCCAAAGTGATAGATGTTTTTGAAAATGTTTTCATTATTTTAAAAGTCAATATAAGAGGACCTTTTACTCTTCTGGTTTTTTTTTAATTCTCTTAAAAAATATTTATTCTTTAGACTCATCGATAATACTGTCGTGTAGCTTTTTTGACGCACTACACTTATGGTCATAACTCCTACTGGATGTACGGTGGCCATCTTTTTTTTAAGAAAAATAGAATTTCTTACAAAAACGTAAACGTAAAACGTGCGTAAAAAAGAGTATTTATATATTTTTATTTCTTGCTATTTCACTAACTCAGATCTTGTAGTTTATATTATTCTAACAGTTTGTTAGAGAATCTATCGGTACGAAAGAAGCATCTGAATTACTGATAAAAATAAAGTATATTTCATACGAAATTAAATGGGACAATAATACATGTATATTTCGATGTATAAAATGTAGGAATGGCAACCTAATTTTTATTTTTGTCGCGAAGAAATGTGGCAACCCTAATGTAACCCGAGATGCGTTTGCTTCGATCGATGCGGGTATCGACGTATCATCAATATCAGACTAACATCACAAATGAATGAATAGGTCCACTGGGGCCAGCACCCGCTGCGCCCCGAGTTCCTGGAGTCTACGTACTTCTTGCACCGCGCTACCGGCGACGACCACTATCTCCGCGTGGGTAGGGACATCATGAAGGCATTGCAACAACACGCCCGGGTGCCGTGCGGCTACGCGGCGGTCAACGACGTCAGAACCAGAGTCCATGAGGATCGCATGGACTCTTTCGTCCTTGCTGAGACGCTCAAGTATCTGTACATGCTGTTCAGCGAGGATGATGATCTCCCGGTGGACATCCAAAAGTACATAATGACCACCGAGGCTCACTTCTTGCCGCTCTCGCTCGGTCACAGCAGCCGCAACTCCTCCGTGCGCATCGTCGTGCTTGATGAAGAAGACGAGGACAAACCCAAGCCGTCAGTGTTTGATTCATTGTTAATTCTATATGTGCCAATTACAGGCTTGCACGCATGGTAGTCTATCTCAACGAATTTAATGTTCAAGTTATTTAGAATATTCTGGATGAATACTTGGGACTTGCTTTTATTAGCAAAAAGTAGCTTTACAAATTCCAAAAAGCCAATGCTATTAGTAGAAACTTAGCTAGAAGATGATTGCAAACATTTTTTTCTACTATCAAGGACTTAAAAAGAATTGTCCCCAAGCAGCCATCGCACCTATATGACGAGTATAAGCATTTTTCTAATATGACCCCAAGTGGCCCCATGCAGGGTGTCATGAGGCCACTTGGGATTATACGTCTCCGACCAACCCCAAACATGAGAGTCCTACATAGATGGACATTCGTAATCAATCCCAGATAAGATCAAGTCCCATGTGAGGCTAGCCACAGATGCGTTACTATGCAGGACGATTATGTTGGATTGCCTCGGATGCTTATCACACCCTGGACACCTGGACAGAAATGGGTGTGGCGGTGGTGCTTCTCGAGTCGAACCAGAAAGAGTTCTAGCACCTTCAGGGTTATCTGGAGTTAATTACAGTTATGACCAATTACCATCAGGTAGACTGCATTTGCCGCTCTAATATTATAAAGATGGACATGGGGTAATCCACGGCAAATCGAACACTTTTGACCCCGACCTTTTTCGATTTGGCTGAAACATTCTCCCAAAAAAAAAATGAGTTTTCCATAAAAAAATACTTTTTTTATTTTCAAATAGCCTAACTTCTTCAAAATTGGACTTATCTAGATTTTTATTTTTCAAAATTTTAGAGTGGATTCTTTTTTATATATTTTATTCGATGAAAAAATTATAACGCAGGGTAGAAAAGGATGGAAAAGTATCAGCCAAATCGAAAAGTATTCAGGTCAAAAGTGGTCGATTTGGCGTCGAATGCCCCATTTACCACTGTCTTCTGTCCAGGACATGTCCCAACACGTCTTCGCTGGAGCCGGGCAAGGTTCGCGAGCCGATGCGGCAGATGGTGGGGGCGACGGCTGCCCGCCCCCCCGCGCGACTCCGCCCCCTCAACGACGCGCGACAACTGCACGCGCTGGCTGATATGGGCATATCCGTCCTCACGCTCGCTGATGGACGGGTGCAACTGTTGTACACGACGTCTACGGTGAGATTGTTTTATATTTACATAAATTTTTGCACAGGGATTTTACATTGCAACAAACTTTGATTTGATACGGGTTGCTCCAATACCCTTGTCTGCGGTTAGTTGTTCATGGTCGTGCTTCATGGGTCTTGGTTAAGGGAGGGGTTTTTTTGGTTCAAAGACGTCAATTGCTTATGGGTCACTGTTTGGGAAGTGGTTTTTGGAGTCGAGACATCACGTCTTTCACGGATCATGGCCAAGAGAGGGCTTTTGGAAAGTAAGAGACGTCAAAGTTTTATACGCTACGGCGAAAGCAGCGGTTGTGCGGATCTGAATTTTTTTTTCTTCCATGGTAAGGGAAGCGGGGTCTTGGGGGAATCAGAGAGGTCATTCTTTTATGAGCCACGGTCAGGTTTTGAGGGTCACATACGTTTTTTTAGTATATATTTTTTCAGTAGGTCCAACTCATTGCTTACGACTTCGTTATTATCCTTTTTGACCCAAATTTTTAAAAGGTTTTGATGTACAAAATCTCTACGATCAGATGACACTTACGGTGGATGGGTCAGGGAACAGGTTATGGGCGACAGAGATTATTTTTGTCGAAATATATTTCAGCAGGTCCAACTTATTGCCAACGAATTTGTTAATATCTTCTTTAGACCGCAAATTTTCAAACTTCGATTTTCAATGAGTAAGACTGTCACTGCTGATGTATTTATTTTAATGAAAACAGACAATATTCAGTTCAAAGCTCATTAGATCAGTTTAGTATGATACATATTATTTTACTAAACAGGATATTATTTTCAGGCCCGATCACCAAACGATGCTGCCGAGGGCCTTACATTTATGCGCGAGATGTCCAAGTGGAATAGTCTCAGCGACGCCGACAACGGTGTTTTGCTACTCGGTATCAAGTTCAATGAGATGGTGTACACCGCCGGGCCTGCACACTTCGGGAAGGAGATATCCGGGGAAACGACATATGAAGGCAAAGCGGTTCTGGTTCAGCCACCGGACGCATGTTCTGAGATTACCAACAAGGAGGAAGTAGCCGGCAAAATCGGCATCGCTTATCGCGGCAAATGCACTTTCACCCAGAAAGTCCGCTACATGCAACTCGCTAACATACGACTTGCGATTATCATCGACAACACACCCAACTCTAGCGCTGATACATCAGCTGTGTTCGCGATGTCCAATGACGGTAAAAATACTGTGGATGTGGTCATTCCATCTGCTTTCCTTTACACCGTAGAAGGACGTGCTCTGACCGACGCGTTGAAGAACGACCCAGAGATGATGATCATGATTGCTGAAAAGGGACGATTCCAAAACGTCCATAACTGCCCGAAGGGTAAATGCCTAGAGGGAAATATTGACATTGCCGCAGAACGCGAATCTTTCGACCATCTCAAGGCGGTTCTCTCTCAGCTCGTTGCTCAGTTCGAGCTGTCTCTGAACGTTGATGAAACACCTAAGAAGAAACATTTTAAACAAATGTACACAGATGTAGTTTACACAAAAGATAATGTTTGTGAAGAGAATCGCGCTGCTAGGGCCAACCAGAACGATGGGGATACTACTGAAGAGGAGGAGTCCGATGATGATATAAAAACGGTTAATGCTGTAAATGAAGAATCCAGCAGTGACGAAGACAACCAAATTGAAGATTCGGTCGCTACATCATCTTCAAATGACGAAGCCTTCGATGAAGACAAAGATATTGATACCAAATCGACTGCTGATAAGCAACCAGACAACAAAACTGAAGACTCATACGATCTCCCAACTGATACTACGCCTATGGCTGGTCCAGCAAATGAAGAATCAGTAAATCAAGTTGAGAACTTAGAGTATAATAACGATGAAAACGTCCCCGTCGCCACTGCCGACGCTTCCGAAACAGATAGTAGCGACTCTACTGATACAGCAGATAATGTCGATCATCCGTTCGATAAAGACCTGTTCCAAGGCGTCGTGGAATACACTATTGAGCCCGAGGTGGATATTGAAGAATACATTGAACAGTCAATTCACAATCGTCGCTACATGGGCACCGACTTATTCGGCAGGATGATTATATCACGTTCTGAGAGACTTAAAAATTACTTTCCTATAATACGCGATAGGAAATTGGCTCCGGGCCGCACTCGCGCTGAAGCACGCGCAGTAATCGAAGGAGCTGCCAGAGATATACGCTCTGGATATGCCGTACTGAGGCTGATCGGATCTACCATTACTCTGGTACCGGTAGACAGAGACGCGGTAAGGGTGACCAGACCTCCACCCTCTGTGGCCGATGTGCGCAATGAGCTCGGAAGGCCTGAGCATCCGCACTTTAGCGGCGAGTTTAGCGGCAGCCATTTCAGCGATGACGACGACTATGTTCGTTACGGCCTCTCTGATTCCTCGGACGACGATTGAATTGAACGAAGCAGAAAATATTAAATACGGGAAAATGTAAATATAGACATGTTAAGGATCAAAAAAATGGGACTAGTTTCCTTCGTTAGAACGATTTCAGTGTCTCTTACACATACATATGATATCGAAGTGATACGGTCGTTGAAAGAATACGTCTGGTACCTAAATCGCTCTTGTATAACACTATCATTATCTTCTGATCTAGTTCTGGTTTTCTATTTTCTGGCCTACTGTACTTTTATAATTTTACTGAACATTTATACCAATTTTCAGAGGTGTAAACATACTCCACCTTTGTGAGATACTATTTCTGGCCTAATTTCTAAAAATATCAACTCTTAACTAAATTTATTTAACTTCATATTTATAATTAGTAATTTAATAAACGTTTCTTTCCACGACTGACTTAATAAATATAATAATTGTTATTTCTGAATGTGGCTTTATATGTACTTTTTACTTTGCTATTGGATAGACCTGAAATATTTATGATATATTCGAAACGTTACAGATGTCGCGTGGTACGAACGACAATTACGATATTCTCAAGTATATTTATTATGTAACTCTGTGTCAAGTATTTAAATAATCGATGTTTTATTGTCTATTTAATGAATAATTTTCTTAATAGGATTAAACGAAAAGGAGATTTGCTTATTGACGGTTGAACGGTAGGTCGTTTGCAGCGCGCATGTGGCGTTATCTTTTAAGATTAAGTAAATATTAAATGTCAGTAACGAAGTAAACCATTATTATTATTATTGGTGTCTATATATCCCTTTAATGATTAAACTTTTTAAATATATGTGTGTTCCACTTGTTTAGTAGAGAACATTTAATGTTTAAACAAATGTCTGTAGAATAGAATTAGTATATATGTCTCGATGTGTAACTTTATGTTACTGGAAGTTTTGTTCTTTACAAGTGTGATTTATGTATCGGATAACAATAAGATTAATTGTCTACGTATTTAATCGATTCTCAATAATAAATGTATTCAGAAAATTTGCTTCATCAGAATACGCATTGTAATGGTAACAATATTGTTGTACCACATTAGAAATAAAAATAAAGGTCCCAAAATAGGTGTTTTATTTTATCTCCTTTCCTAATCTCTACACAATATTTTAATAATATAAATAATATATTAATATTATGTAAGTTTACACTAATTTGTTGGTGTAATTAAATAATTTGAAGAGAACTAAAACAGGCACTATACTCATTTAAGTGGACCTTAATTTCCTCATTTAAGTGGTCTTTAATAATTTCAAAATTTAGCTATAATTATTGTATCCATAATCCTTAACACATTTATTTTTCACAGCATGTAAAAGACTTCCTACCACATTAAAAGTATAGAAATCATTAATATAATATTTGAGTCTACACAAACATAAATCATAAATAAACAAAAAGTAACTCTGTCTTTCTGTCTGCTACGATTTACCGCCTAAACCACCGAACCTATTTTAATGAAATTTGGTACAGAGATAGAGTTGACCCTGGCAAAGGACAGGCTACTTTTCATTGTTACTTGGTTGAAGGGGTTGAATTAGGGGATGGTTTCTACGTAGGTGGAAGTTTGTAAGAAAGTTCATCATTGTTAAAGATAAAACCATGAAGCTTAATCCGATTCTTACGAAACTTGGAATAAACCTTTTGTATAGAAAATAACATAATATGATGAAAAATTTTACCTTCTACTCCTCGATCCTGATGATACAGGGGTACTGCTAGCCTAAACCATAGAAGTTAGCCATTTGGTGCTACGGATATAACATAAGATTACTGAACAGAGACATACGACAAAAAAATTGACCTTTAAGTCCTCAAGCCTGATACGTACTATTTCAATTTGTCCTTTAACTACAGTACAAGTATAATTTGACGTATTT
>DWTU01000092.1:0-23788 GCA_018251515.1 Cecropterus confusis | reverse complement strand
TATTATTTAGTCGTTGTTTGTTATGTTTTTAAATATAACTTTGAATTTTGATTTGAAAGCAGATGTTTCGAACAAACATTGAACCCGGTCTCTATTTGGTTTACAATTTAGTATGCAAATTGTGGGCTCCGCATTTGTAAGTGCTTGAAAGCGAATTAAAGGCTTACCGCGTCATAAAGTCTTCCCGAGTTTGGCGAATATTGCATTAGAAAGAAAATTGAAGTGCCGCTTCTCTTCAGAACACGCGCTCCCGCGAATCAAACCACGTTGAATATTCAAATGAGTTGGTGATTAATGAGAACATTCATGTTGAGCGACTGCGGCGTGTGAACTCTAATTGGCAGTTAACTTTGCTTACTAGATGAATGTTGTTATAATTAATGACTTGATGTTCGCCGTTGCAAATATGTCTTGGCATAACTAAAAATACTCTGTAACTCTTTTGTATAAAAAAAGTTACAGAGTATTTTTTGTCCCTGTAATCTTGGGACCATACGAGAGTTATGGTATTCCCTACCGGTCGCGAGAAATGACTGAAAAAGGGGCTTTAGTATGTAGCTAGCTAGTTTTTAAATCAGTTCTGCATGTATGAAATTTTACCCGTTCAAAATCAAACATATATCCTATGTAAGTTTGCTACATTGCTACTGACTTAAGAACTCATAACGGAACTATTAACAATTAACTTTAATCTCTTCGCACACTGTTTCACATGTACGTTCACTGCAATAACATTTGGGGTTAAAGACTAGCCACGCGAAGCAGGAAACGATTAAGATGCTCGTTAGCGCTAACGTTTGTGTGTATATTGTGGAAGCTCTGTCCCTGCAGAATTGTTCCCTTTCATGCTCTTTAAACATCATACATAATCGGAACCTTCTTTGAATTTGGATGTTACAGCAGCTGTTTAAACGTGTTAGTACTGACAACGTCATAAGCTGTTTACTCAACAATACCCATGGAAACTCGTTTTGGAATGGTTTTTAATGGGCTGTTCTTATGTTATTGTAGATAATGTTTAATATTAACTATGTCTCAAACGACGTACCTACTGGTGATTTGTGGTATTATATTATGTAACGCATGTCATTATTATTGTATTCCGTACTGTTTAAGAGTCAATACATGGTTAAGTAGACATTTAAACGAATTTAGTCTGGGTGTCTGAGTGTTTAGGTACTTGTTTTTGTGTGTATCTATACTCATAGGATTAGTATAAAAATATTAAAAAGCAAAAAGCAAAAATGCAAAAAGGAAAATGTAACGAAAGATCGATTCACATTCAGAGAATAAAAAATCGTTTGCATACAGTAAAACTGTCGCAGATATATGAGCTCGAAATAGTGTAGTCGGTCCGTTTCTATAAAAAGATAAAATGTATTTATTACGGCGTCGTGCTGCAACTTTGCTCACGTTTCGCACTAATGTGATATGATCCTCTTAGTAACGTCGGCACGTAAGTTTTATAATATATTGTCTAGTACTTCACTAGTAACGTTATTCGTTTTTATGAGAGGCGCATAGATTTAGAAAAGTTTTGTTGAGATAAACAGTTTTTACGGCTTGATACTGTTTTGAAAAGACTGAGATATATTTTTGCGAAGTGTTGTAAATATTTGGACAGTTAGATTTATTTTGCTTTACCACACCACTTATTTCTTAATATTTATGATCTTTGTTTTTATACCGTCTCGTACAGAAAAGTAAAGTTTGTTAAAGTCATTATTTAATTTTGAAAAAAAGGTTTAGCAGTAGTTCTATAGTAGTCGAGGATGATAAGTCCTATCGTCCAATATTGTACAAAATACATTTCGAATTATTCTTAGTACGAATAGTTATGTACGTATTAATTCTTCTGAAATGTGGCAAATATCTGTAACCGGTAAAATTGGAACATCGAAGAAAATCACATTTTTCGCACCCAGATATCGCCAGAGGAGCACATGTCTGACGTAACGTCGTAGAAAAATGTAACAAAATGTGCAAGAAAGTGATACCAACTATGAAAGTTATAGCCGCAAATTTCTCTCTCGTCTAAGCCGTTCTAACATAGTACCCTTAATGCAAACATTACTTAAACTTATCTCCGGGATGTTTCAGCCTAACAGTGTCACTTGTAAACCGACATCGTCGTTTTATTTCCCCATTTTCGGTCACGCGTACCTCTATTTTCGTCTAACCACTGTGCCTATCTTCAGTCCATCTCTGGTTTTACCCTTCTTAGCTGAGCAAATAGGTAAACGATGTCGCAAAGTGCCCACATAGCCACTTTAGCGGGAAATCAAAGTATAAGCAAAAACTACCAACGAAAACGTGTGTTTGGGTTTTTGATCTGTTTTATCTTTTCAGCTACGATTCTCGTAGAGAAACAGATTCGTTTAGGATAGGGATAAGTAAAAAAGTTTAGTGTTATGTATGGATGTCGTTCAGTTTTCTTATACGTAGTTGAGATTTATGTAATGGTATTACATTTTTAGTATCGTTCTCGAATACAAAACATTTCTCATTTATTTTGTTTCAATATAAAAATGTATAATAATAGCTGAATACATTTCTTTAGATAAAGTATGAGAATCTTCTAAAAAAATTACATGATTGTTTATTACAAGAGCCATTTACGCAGGTGAAAATACTGCGTACTGTCTCAATGAGCATTAGTAAGGCTTCAGTGGCATGGTCCTTTCTTTCCCCGTATCTGTTTGGGTCTGGCGCGTACCAGCTCCAAGCTGCTTGAATGGGATCGGTAGGTAAGATGCGGATAGCAATAAGGCACTCTTAGATGTCTTTGTGAGAAGTTATAGGCTTGTATTCCGCATTCACGCAAGAGTGTCAGAATTTTGCTTCTGACGACCACGACGGTGACGACCCGCGTGGTGCAGCGGTCACCATATCGGTCTGACACGCAGTGGGTCCTGGGTTGGATCCCCGGCCAGACAGACATCTGAATAATGAGTATAGATTTCTGTTCTGGGTCTGGGTGTTTGTGTATTCATCTTTGTGTTTCCATGGCACCCACGACACAGGAGAAAATCCTACTGTGGGGCTATGAGTGTAGAAAGCGTTTAAAACACCCTGGTATTTGAAACTTGAACAATCAGAATGAAAAACTGAAACTCATGCCACTACGCCTTTAGCTTTTAGTAACTGAGTAATGAGGATAAATAAATTGAATATAACTTATATATATAATAATACTATATTGTTACATTGTATTAGTTCAATTCAAAACGAAGCTAACGGTCCTAGGATAGCCATTTTGAAGTGTAATCCTGACCGAGACGTAATTCACTAAATATTGTGTAAGGAAAGAATGAACAGCAACAGAGTGATACTACAGTCTTTTCCTCTAAGATCCTTTAAGAAAACAAAACGGGTGTTAGCTAAAACTTATGCATATATTATATAAAACTGTCAGCCCAGTTTCTTCAATTTTTAGGAGGGGGGGGGGGAGGAGGCAATAACTGAAAATTGGCGCCTCCGCCCCCTTAATTTCATTTTTACCATGCCGTTTGCAAAATTTATCGTTTGAATTTGTCGCCCGGGGCATAGGCCCCGCCTTGCCCTCCCCTAGATCCGGCACTGAAAACGGTGTTATTACTATACTGACCTGGATAAAGGATAGTAAAGTGAAAATTGAGGATTTATATTATTGATATATTTTATTTGGTCACGGAATACTCTGTGCCTTACGGTTAATGTAATTTATTAATCATCACTGTTCGTACGAACGACTCTTGGGATAAACAGACACCACGCTCGTGCGCTTGTGTGGAAGAATAAATATCATGGTTTATGGAACAAATTATATGAAAAAGTTTATATGAGATTTTGTTAATTCTGGTTTTCCAGTTTTTATTTATGCACCCAATGAATTGGGTTGGTAAATAAATAAACTAATAAGAGTCAAGTTATATGTCCTTTATCTATTTATTTATTTATTTATAAAATCTATGCCAAAGGTATAAATAAGAAGATGAAAAATATGTACTTTATTTTCTTGCATTTTTTTTTATTTATTAAAAGCACATATTAAATCGAAAAAAAAAATACTTTACGACATTTTTTGGTTTTAACAAAGTTTTTATGTACTTGCATAAGAACTTAATAATTATTATATTGTAAGATACGTAATTCCTAAATTGCGAATAAATTGGCCACTTATTATTATTTCTTGTATGATATTTAACTGACTTCTATAATAAAGGAGCTGAAATCGTCGAAGATTTTGCAAACGTTACTTTACGCTACAAAATAGAGAGGAAAAACGGAATGATTAGTCTATGTCGATTTGTTTTAAATACAATTAGTAGCTACCAGAACATGCTTATAGTATGTCAAATATGGTGCACCGTGTCTAATGGGGAAACGTGATAGTGGATAGTAACGATCATTGTGAAACACTATGTGGCAAACGTTTGCGCACACTCGATCCTTATTCAAATTACAGTACTATTGCGTGGAGTTTATTCAGCGATAAAACTATTAGTTTTGTAATTTTATTACAGTTTTTCAAGATCACTTTCTGCTAATATTGACCCCTTAATTTATAACATCAATTAATATTTGCTGAAATGTTTAATAACGTTAATTTATGTTATGGGCATGTTATGATATTCGTAGTCAACTTTCATATTTCAAAATATGTTTATGAAGTGTTTGTGACGTTAGATTCATTATCATTGCATCAGCTAATATTCAGTTATCGTAATTATTAAATAAATTCAAGTATATTTTAATTCAACTATATTTTATTAAATAGAAAAATGTGGGTTTCATATTATTTGATTCTACTTGTTTATTTTTAATATGAAAGTGGCAAACGAGCTTGCTGTCCGTCTGGATATGGTATGCGGCCACTGCCGTCAGTGGACATCTGTAATCAACCCCGATTAAGAGTCTTAACTGTAGCTGTGGTGCTTCTCGATTCGAACCAAAAAGAGTTCTACCTTTAGGTACATCCGCCTTGCCGCTGAACAGCAATGCCTGTACAGATGATTTTAGATATGAAAGTTAGAACTGAAATCCGAGGTGTAAAATGAATCATGGCAGTCTTTACAATCGTATTTACATAGTAACAATACATTTATTTACTATAGTGTTTCTCACCTAATTTGAAATTAGAAATATTTCGTTTTGATATAGGATCCCACTAAACAATTGGAATTATAAAATAATCAGATTTTTTTAAAAGATTTAGTTTCCTTTTACTCTTCCAAAAATGTTTCTGTTGTTTGTTTGAAATGTTGTTCCAAACTTTAGTCAATTCAAACGACGACATACCTAAGGTGTTAGATTTGGTTTTATTGTGAGGGCATCGCCGTCACACTTGTTTCTGCTTCATAGTAAACAGTGTACGCCCTGTTAGTTTGAAGGAAACATAGAACTCAAGCTAGCAACACACTATCGATGGGTTTTTGCTTCATAACTCTGATTCATTTTGAGCCTGTTATAGATGTCAATGGACGGTAATGAGATAAGATAGTCTTCATACCTGTTAGCTACATATATTCATAAAAAATATTTAATTGCTATATAGATTCCTATTTATCATTTAAATATTTTTTATGAATATCAACGATTCAGTATCAACGAGTTAGTAAGAAATATACCCACAAAAATATACTGATAGCCTCGAATTATTTAGAAATGTCAATGACCACGGCTTACGTAGAATTCATAATAAGTTAAATGGAAATTTTTACGCATTATGTAAATATGACAATGAACATGGGTCAATTTTATGAAACATAGTTTAAGTAATTTTTATTTTGTAACATCTTATTGTAACATTCGCTATTGGTAATATTTTATGCTGTGCGTACAGATAGGCAAATCTGTTACATTTTCATGGTCTTTAAATTATTTTTAGTTCTAATACCTGTAGAATTTTATTATTTTTTTATAAACCGATTTTAGTTTATTTTGCACTCATTTAATTTTACAACATTCATGACAGAAGAAAAGATGAAAATGTACACTAGTGTTTGTTATGGTCTCTAAGTAAAGTTGTAGTGTATATTAAACAAAATTGAAATGTTCTGGTATCCTATGGTTTACGGTTCATTATGTATGCTGAGGGCGAGGTATGGAGGGGAAAGGCGCGGAGGTCCAGCGTCGACGTTGCATGTGCGCGCGCGCACTCAGTTGTAGCGCACGCCGCGTCGCGTTTGCAGGTGTTCGCTCGCGCTCGACCGTGACAATAAATTCTTTTCGAGAAGTATTTTACGGGCGTTTGCGCTCGGCTCGCAACCTATGTCTGCCACCGCCGATGCGCCGCCTGGACGCCGTTAGAATGAAGTACCACTATCGCTGCATTTGGAACAAGGAGATAGTGTTCAATTCACAAAAACTTGTAAAGAGACGTTAGGGTGCTGTGACTGCATCTGGACTTTCCCCGACGACTATCGCTCGCACTACGAGGATCACAGTTTACCCACTACCACTGCCCATATAATCGTATATTAAATATATCATTAGGACTCTACTGTAGGGATAAGCACTTAGAGGACCAATATTGTAAGACTTAAGAACTTCACGATGGCTCTTGCTGATCTGTATGCCGGTATGTACTTGAGAGCATTGTTTCTACAGCTTACTCTGTTATGACATTGGCTCGTGTTTGGTTCAATATGAAGTTTTGTTTGTAGAAAGGCGTAATCAAGGTCTCCATGCTCTAATTCCTGTTTTTGTTTGTTATAAGTTTGACGATCGATGTTTATTGTCTTGCTGTACTTGCTTGTACGATTTATTTATCTTGTGTACTCATTTCTCAGTTCTTAATTCTGAAACTGGATATGAAAAGGCGTTTTATTACGCAACGCAACATGTTTGGTTTATGTTATTTATGGATTTATCCAATCTGATTATATGCGTCGAACTATGTTTTGAATTAATTCAAAGTATATGACAACGTATCTTGTACAATAACTGCGTCAATAACTTTAATTTGTTTTGCAAATGATATTCATCGGGATAACTATTCAAGTTATTATCATTGTACAAAGATTGTATTATAGTTCGATCATGTACACGTTATATGGTAGGTTGTGGTTCAAGTTATGTTCAACAGCGGGCACAGACCTGCCTCGCGACACTCATGGGACAAAGCCTCAGTGATAGTACTATCGCTAAGAAAGCTTTACAAAGATGTATGTGTAAAATAAATTTTTACACAAAGATTCACGTTTTGCCGCTATCTTTGTTGTTTGCTTTATCTCATACTAGCTTGTACGCGCGGCTGCGCTCGCTTGAATCATTTATTACGATAAACAGTATACTTACTGTGTATATTGTATATCGTACTAGGTAAGGGGTCGGCAACCTTTTGAGTCGCAAGAGTTATAAATTACAATTTACCAAATTTGAAAGTTTTGAAAGAGCCACAGTTTTTTTTTCTTGCCAATAATAAATAGCTTGTTTATGTTAACTTTATGTATGAATCCCATACGTAAAGTAGCGTAAAGAGCCGCAGCTACACATCTAAAGAGCTGCATGTGGCTAGCGAGCCGCTGGCTGCCGGCCCCTGATCTAGGTCATAATCTATACGTGTATCAAGTTTCATCCAAATCGGATCAATAGTTTTTCACGCAAAACAGAAACAAACTTACTTTCCCCTTCATAATATTAGTGTGATAAAATTCCATGTCATTCAATGTCATTTTTTTTTATTTTGACCTGTGGCGACATAAAAATAGTTTTGGTTTACGAATTTCTATAAGAACAACACGAGAGAATGGAATCTTTCGACACTTGCGCCGCGACGACTGATAAACCAGTTGGCGCACAAGGCGACCTCGGTTGCAGCGCGCCTAATAATTAAAACGACTTATTGATCACTTGCCTCCATTCCGGCGCATTGATACAGTTTGTGACCTAACCACTCGACATGTTTACTTTGCAAGCGCTCCACATTGCCCTCATATCATAAGCAATTATTGTGTCCACGTGTGAAATTTTATGTAGATAAGAACAGGTTTTATCAGTCTTTGGCAAGGGTCTTGCTTAATTTTGTATGCTGTTAGGGCGAGCTTAGAGCAAGAAATAAGGTTAGGGCAAGGACGAAGTATTAAAAATTATCATTATTTATTTTATCTCAAAAATAACGTGGCAAACACATCGCTTGCTTTTCTCATGTAACTTTTTGGGGCAACCCTAGGTTGGACTTTTGCTCTTAAACGTAAAATCTTCTTAGAAATGTGTTAAATAAAGATAAGTTCTACGTATTCTATACCGTTATCGACGACATTAATTATGTTATGTCAATAATAAATAGTATATTTGATACATAGATGTTTGTCCTATCTTTGCGCTGACTAAATATTTATGAGTTATAGACGCTAACTACGCATTTTATCTCTAATTCGGCGTGACCAATAACAAGTTTTTATTTACCGCATGCATGGTGGAACATTTTTTTGCGAATGCAATTTTCCACGCCTAATAACTTAGGTACGTCCTACTATAGCTGTCTTCATGGTCGACTTATTCCATTAGATCAATTTTAAAGTTAATTTAAAACAATAATATAACCATACATGTACCGATTGGCTTTGCTGAAAACAATATAGGTATCTATCGTAGTTTTGTTTGCATTTTTTTTTTAGATTCGAACTGGTAATACCCAGATACGAATTGGGTTGCGATACTGGCATATAGCTATCGTGCCACAGCGATTCAGCGACCAGTCGATGACACTGTATCTGTATCAGAGGGAACAGTTTAAGGTTATTTTGTGATATTTGATATTGTTATCGAATATTATGGCACGGAGGGCACAGCGGCGGAGGCTCGTTTGATTGTGCAAGTTTATCTGGGGTCAGGTATTGATTGTAGCCGGTCATTTGAGTATATTTTATTTTACGATGAAATCCTGTTGTCCGTAACAATGATTTTCATATGTCGGACGTACTTCTAGATGTAAAAAGAAGCACATGTCATTAACCGTCATTTTCTCTAAGCCTGTGCGATAGTACCGCCATGAGGGATTTTGCCGTTTCAAATATTAAACCAGACGAAAATAAAAATAAAACTTGTTTTTATCTTTATCTCTCAAAATATAGATTAGCCTTTGTGATACAATCCACCCTCAACAAAAATAATGAGTTTTGAATGTTTTACGAGTAGTTATTTTGGAATCATTTATTTGTAATAATCAATCCTACGATAGCATGTGAAATGTCTTAAGTAGGACATATGATTTTAAGGGCTTTAATATTAATAATTTAATATTTTGTGTACAAAAGTACAGTCTATATGAATTAATGACAATTTGCATGACAAAGACACTGAATCATGTCATGTCCTTTTGGTTTTTTAAGGACCTTAAAACATTAATTTTAAATTATCAATAAACAAATGCGCAGAGTTATTTGCTTCATATGAACTAGTACATAAAACTAAGGATAATATTAATTTGTATTAATCAGAAATATTAATATAAATATTCATAAAATAGATTGCTTATCCAATATCAATCTAGCACTAGGATAAACGTGATCCAATTAATTTTATATTACCTATGAATATTTACTTAACAATAAATACATTTTATTACACTTCCTTTATCTATTTTCAAATGCATAAAGAGGTGAACTTTTTCTGAAAATTGGCTATGGGTCAAAGGAAAAATAGGTTTAATCGATTAAGCTGCATTTAAAAACGTTTTACATATACCCTTCTGACATTGTTGATGTGACATTATTATTAGTAATGTCAAGAATGGATGTTTTATTTTTATTTTGTTTAATATATTTGTAATAAACAATAAGTGTTACAAATTTATTACTTTAAAACTTTAAGCACTCCTTTTCTATAGTTAAATTAACTTTAACCGTGGCAAATCTTACGACCCACATGTATGCATTCGTAAAATCGGATTTTCGGAGAATCGGGAATTTATGTAATAGATTTTAGAAATTAAAGACTGATACCATGATACAATTTAATTTGTATAAATGAATATGTGACGGTTATAAAAATATAACACGTTGTAATGATAGCGAAGACCTAATTCTGTCCCTAAATTCAAGTGCCTTGACGCATTGTTTGTCAATTATGTTCAATTGGATATTGTGCGCGTCGCTCGCCGCCGACGTTATTAGTTATTACTTTCAATAAAAACACGCTAACGAATCGAAGCCAAATATTATTCGATGCTTATTTGCATTCGTCGTATCAAAAGCTTGTGCACAGAAAAAACAATATTTGTATTAGGTTGCATTTTGAAAGCTTAGGACCTCTTTCCTGTTATGCAGGTTTACGGTCGCGCGCGTGCCACTTGCATTCTGTTGTTTCATAGATACCTTTCTTGTCATGTGTACCACAGTCAAACGGGGGTAATGTGGAGGATCAATTCACATGTGCGGGTGAAACACGCGTGCGGGCGTTGACACGTGTGTCATGAAAAACGGTCTGAGTTTCAAATGATGAAACATTTCAGTGACAAATATGTTACGTATGTCATAATTATTTATTAGTGGTTGTGAGAGGTAAAATAGATCGTGTCCCCGCCAACAAGGTTAAAACTTTTGTTTCTTGTCATTAAAATAAAAAACATTTTTGTCTTTATTTAGACATCATTGTTTTATTGGATTTCCTGTTAGGAAACATCTATATGAGTAAAATTAGATTCCAATCAAGATATCACATTAGCTACATTAGTATCAAGTTTTCCTATATAAATGGTTCATAATATTGTCCACCGTTATGACGTATTCTAAGCTCACGTTTATATTTTTTCATACGAATCTATTATATTTATTTTCCTGTTATACAAGTGCAATACGCTTATTGGTCACGTGCAATCTCCAAAACTCAAAATTCATCACTCGCTCGTAGTGGATAGAAATGTAGTTTGAATATGTATGAAGCGCTTCCCGGTTTTTACCTTAAACGTTGTTTTACGGCAGATATTTGAAGTTTTGAGGGTGAAACAACTGGACTTTCACAAAATTGTGTCCAATTTGTTTCAGAGTGTCAGAACACGAGACTGCTTGAGTCAAGTATCGAGATTTTTTTTCAAAAAGCTGATCTTTAATGTAAATAAGAAAAAATATTAAAAGTTACGATAAGTATTAAGAATCAGGTAGAACAAGAATTGAAAATCTTACTATACTTTATTTGTGAAAAGAAATTTTCTGTGAAATTCAACATCTGCACTGCAAAGATTTTTATCATGTCTATAAAATAACGCAGGCAACTAACATAACTGTAC
Source organism: Cecropterus confusis (assembly GCA_018251515.1). Classification (NCBI taxonomy): domain Eukaryota; kingdom Metazoa; phylum Arthropoda; class Insecta; order Lepidoptera; family Hesperiidae; genus Cecropterus; species Cecropterus confusis. The sequence continues at coordinate 12,576 of DWTU01000092.1, read as the reverse complement.
AATTAAATCAAGTGTAAAATTTATAATAGAATAGCCTTTTAGAAATAATTTGAAATGGCTTAATTATATTAAATATTTCCAAATTTAAAAGATTTAATCAGAATATTGCCAGAAACTCACAGGGTTTTATGATACTAAATTATGCAAGTTGCAATAAATTAACAAAGCTATTACAAGATCTGCCAAGGCAATGGTATTCAGCATTTCCAATGAATCTTTTTGCTCTCAATAATGTCTGTACAATTTACAAAAATTTACATCTTAATAACTCAACTAACAAAGCAACAGTGGGTAGATTTTTTACAGTATTGATTAGCGTGCAACATGAACAATAAACTCCATAGTTTATTTAGTTCATGGTGCTTGCCTTGTGATATTTTTAGGGCTATCTATAATACATAATATGAAGTATATTAATCGTTTCATCTGCGTAAGAGGATAGACTTTGAGAACATCTTTTAATTAGCTTCATAAGGTGAAAACTCTTCGTAAATCTTTAACCAACTGTTATCACTGAAATGATACTTTAAAATAACTGACCCCTATATTATTTCTTTATAGAGTGCCTTTATTGGTCTTGTCGCTATATTTATTACATAATCGTAGCACATGTGTTTAATGTATATTAAGAAGTAATATGTTCTATTTCTTTCTTTTTCCAGAAAATATTTTCTCACACTGGCTGGAAGAGAAGGTGGAGCTTCCAATTTTTGAAAATATCTCCCAAGTGCCGGAGCGCGTTGAGTTGCCACAGCCGGTCCCCGTACCTGCCGCTGCGCCTTTGCCGCATCCGACCGAGGAGCTCCTGCGGGAGTTCGAAACGGTCTATGGCGCCGTCGAGCTCACCCACTTGACTCCGCCGCAAAGTCCGCCCGGCCCCGCTACACAACTCTTACTCAGCTACGCTCAGCAGGCTCAGTGCGCTCCGCTCGTCCCCGCTCCATCCGTCGCTCCAGTCCAAGAACAGTGGCCAGTTGTCTTGACCGACTACGACTGCAGCTCGCAGGCGCTAGAGGAGTTGGTGCGCAACCGCGCAGCTCAACTCGTCTCCCCGCAACCGTCCGCGGGCAGCAGCACCCCATCGCCGCGCTCCTCGCCGCCTTCGTCCCCCCGGTCATCCTCCGCGGACGAAGATTGGACGGTACCATCCCGCCCGAAGCCCTACTCGCGTTCGGTGGACGATCGTCGTTCCCGTAAAAAGGAACAAAACAAGAACGCGGCCACTCGTTATCGCCAGAAGAAGAAGGCAGAGATTGAGGTTCTTCTGAGCGAGGAGCACTCGCTGCGCCAGCGCCACACGGATCTCGGTGACAAGTGCGCAGATTTGCAGCGCGAGATTCGCTATCTCAAGGGCCTCATGCGCGACCTATTTAAGGCGAAGGGTCTTATAAAATAAAAAAAATTACTCCGCCATCTCAAGCGAAAGAAATTATTCGTACTGCGCGTCTGATGCGTGGTTCTTACCTTCGAAATATTGTTCAAAAATAGTGAAGGAGTATTTTATTTTGATGATAAAATTGTAATTCTATTATTTTTCATTGTTTAATTTAGTTTTTAGTACTATTCGTATTTAAAATCTACATTCAAACATCGAGCAGCATTACTCACGAGTAAGTCACAAGATCATCTGTCGAGGGAAAAAATATAACACCTTAACACCCGAGGTGGCGCTATTCTCTCATCATTCATCATTTGATCATTACTTCATTTTAGATGATAGGTTGCATTCGTTGATATGAAAATATGAATTTTGAATTATATTCTAAACATCTATTTGGCAATGTTATTTTATGTATGAAATTATTTTTGTAATTTAATTGTATTTGTCTAAGCGGTTCTATTTTCATACAATATATGGAATGCGACGGCGGAAAATGTTGTTTTATTTATAAATAATTCAAAAATATTTTGGTAAATAAAAAGCAGTAAATATAGCAAAGTATAGTATTTTTTTAAACCTGGGAACCAAGCAGTGATCATTAGTCGTCCTTAGAAATCATATTTATGTAGAATTAAAGATTGGTAAAAATGAGACTGAGAATTTGATATACACTGCAATGCAGGACTGTAGTCCAGATTCTGAAATACAATCCTCAAAATCCACTTTATCCAAAGTTTTGATAAATCACAGTGTTTTGCTTAAGATTTCTATTCATTTCTTCTAGACGGACCAGTGTACCGTAATGTGTTTTCATTATAGCTTGTTTGTAGTTTTATTAGCATGATTATGATGCAGTTGAGGAAAATACCGAAAATAAATTCTGTGTCTTTTGCATTTAACATTAAAGTGCATTTATTGAGTGGAGACTTAAGCATAAACAAGTAAATTCTAATTTAAAAGTAATTCCAGGCTTAGATCAGATATTTTAATATAAAGCACATAAACGTTATTTCCTGTTTTTATTTTATAGGTACATATAAAATGTCTACACTACATACTAATATAAGTCGCTCGCGACCGATATCTTGTTATCCATCACAGCCGTACTTGTATGTAAATAAGTTGTAAATTAATTATTATAATTCGTGGAATAATACAATAATATTTACAATTATCATCGAGCTCCATATCTCTCACAGATATCCGTGATCTCGGTATAGTCCCGTAAATAAGGAAAACTTGGAATAATAATAGTGAGACGAGACGAGTAATAAGTATGCATATTACGTTTCTACTAATGGCACGAGGACAGGGACGGATCTCCCTACCCCCTGGAATCCGCCTCCCGAATGTTATGAATGTATTAGGTACGCTTAGATGGCATGGAGGAATGTTCATGGATGCCGCTTGTGGCTGGAAGGCCAATGCGAGACCTTGTCACGAGGATGTGCGTTGTATGCCTTATAAGTGATTAAGATTAATATGATTATTTCTGTACAAAAAATATTGAATGCGTTGAATCTTTATTTTAATTTCTCGGAAATGTTTATAAAACAAAATCGTAACTAATTGAAGAGATGAATATAAAGATTATTTTTCTATAACTATGATCATATGTCTCTTGTCACGGTTACAAGTCTGTTCCCAAGACTTTCTAAGTACATAAAAACATACACACACTTTTATAATCGTGACCCATGGAGGATTTTTCTAAACCAATAACATTTCAACCATTCCATCCAGATGTAACGAATTCACATGGCCAGCATGGACTGAGCTATAACTGAAGCTAAGAATGACTACAAAAACGGTATTCATGAGATATATCAAACGTAGATAGTCCAATTTTCAATAACTTGGAAATACACATCTTCACTTCTCACGACTTCAGTACCTGTAGTTCTTCGATGACAAGCATGTCATTTGGTAGGTTCATCGAAATACAATATTTATGAGTTTCATCATAAACTGGGTATTGCAACATTTTTTTAATGAATAGGTACAAAAACATACTCATTGATAATATTATAAAAATCAAAACCTGCTTAAACTTGTGTAAAAATGCTCAATCATCATTTGTACATTGAGGTAGGTCCGATATATATGTTGACTAAAATGATTGTGGTTGATTATTTCCGCACAAATGACGAGGGAATTTTAAGAGTTCCGTTAGGTCGGGGCTTTCGACTGAAGGGCTGAGCTATACTAAGGGTTATGACAATGTTATGAACCTGGGTAGTTCTTGTCAAACCTCTAACTATCGAATACTGAAAGATGTAAAGTAAAGAAGTAGATACAAACTGTGATTTAAAATCACCGTTATCGATTTTTTAAAGACCCACTGTTAAGGACAGTGGGTCGGTTGGTTGATGTTAACGATTCCTTTCTGTCCAAATCTTGAATGATCGGGATAAATTAGCTTTGACACCATCAACTTTTATATTGATAATATTGGGTATTTCAAACTTATTTTTAGTATGTAATAATTGATTAAACTATTTGTTATTTATTGAAGTAAAGCACAAACACCATTGATATAGGAAAAGACAATGTTTATATAAATATGCAAACACTGACTTATTATACGGTTATGATTGATTGTCTCGGGCCACATGCTTTGCTTGTGATAAAAAATAACAATACGTAGATATGCATTATACGACCTTAAGGTTATAAAGCAAAAAGTACTAAGTAGCAGTTACCATTTTATCTTTAATCTGATATTAAAGTAGCAAACAAGCATGCAATATAGGTACCAGATGGTAAGTCGTTACTGGTTACTAACTTCATGTTAGGGGGTCGTGTTTGAAGTCGATCACAGATTCGTTGCTACTCACTGAGATGATCGCCTTATTGTATAGCCGGCAACCACACCCTTCCACCGAAACGCATGGATTGCTCCACGCTTGACATAGGTGTGACGGTGGTACCTCCTCGGTCGAACTACATTGGTTCTAGCATCTATTGCAAAATAAAATTGTTTTATACTACAATAATGGTCCATTAAAGTCCAGTTAATCTTTGGCTCTATTGTCCATGGCTAAGCAGTAAGATTATGAAGATGTTATACGACGACCCATGTGGTGGAGCGCTCACCATACCGCAGGTCCCGGGTTCGATCCCCGGCCAGACAGACATTTGAATGATGAGTTAAGATTTCTGTTCTGGGTTTGTGTATTCGTCTTTGTGTGTCTATGGCACCCACGACTCAGGAGAAAATCCTACTGTGGGGCTATGAGTGTAGAAAGCGTTTATGTTTATGTTTAGATGTACGATGTTGAAGCTAAGGTCAAGGGCATATAGGTACTTCTATGTTTAGTTATAAAGTCACCTTCATTATGCGAACTGAGTGTTGATACTACGAAATATAGAAAAGTAAACATAAATTCTATGCGTTAAAGCCCACAGGTAAGTAAATTTTAGGAATTTACCTAATACTTGAGTTTAATATGAGGTTTATGATTTAACAGTTCAATAACTGAAGAATGGCTTGTTTAAATATCTTTTTTTTCTTTCTTATTTATAGTATGGAAATAGCAAATGAGCATGCAGCCCACCTGCTGGTCAGTGACGCCCATGGGCATCTGTAATCAACCCTAGGTAGATCAAAGCAGGGCTGCAGCTAGAGTGGAATCTAAGGTAAGGTAAGTAGGGCGGAAGTAAAAAAAAACATAATTGATCTGCTCCGAAGCACGGGTTCCGAGGTTCCCCTGGTCCCCTCTGAGCCTCTGGTCCCCTCTAGGGGATCCCCTCTGCATCACAGACATCATAATTAAATATCATCGCTTCCTGTGATGGCGCTACAATTGCCATATATACATTGAACAAATAATTATTATTATATGAAATGAATGTCACAAACTGTGGCTTCTTCGGAAATGTTTAGATACCTATCGCTATTTTTTTTTAATTTCAAACTATCAACAAAATATTTAATTATGATAATTTATCTTATTGTTTGGTATTTTTAAGGTAGGACATTGTGATTTCAAGGTAGGGCACCGCCCCACGACGTTCTCCACTAGTTACGGCCGTGGATCAAAGTCGTATCTAAGGTTAGCCACAGATGAATGGCTACCCCTGAGGACTAAGATGGAATGCATCGGAAAAGTATGTCTCCCTTACCACACCCTTCAGACCAGAACACAACAGCGCATTACACTGCGGTTGTTAGGCAGAAATAGGTGTGGCGGTGGTGCTTCCGGAGTCGAACCACAAAGAATTTTACCACCTTCAAAACCATAATGTATTTATCACCTTATACTGATATTGTCGTAGATACTTACCTAGGCATGTTAGTTAGACTGCAGTAGATATGTAAATACCTTTGCAACAAGACATTGCCGTTTATTCGTCGGACATAATCTATTGAAATAGAATAATATGAAATAATGAAAAAGAATATGTAATGGATCCACGTCGGATCCATTACATATTCTATTTGATATATGAAAACTCTAGCTAAATGTTTTTCAGTTTTAAAATGTATGTAGGTCAGTGGTAGGTTTACCTATTTGCCGCTAGTAGGCTAGCCTACTCAGTGGCGTGTCTGAAATTGAATTAGTCGCCACCCATTTAGGATTTTATGTCAGCGAAGAAAAAGAAATCGAATCGAATCGAAATATTCTGCCGCCCCTAAGAAGTGCTACCTGTCATGGAACCCTCTGACCCGTGCACTTTACGCCAATGAACTTATTCTAATTATTTTTGCCGTCCGTAAAAAGTCCTCAATATTAATTAAATAATCTTAGGACAAAAAAGAATCGACAAGGTAGCCTTATATTAGGTAACTTTCTGCTGGTAACTCCGCCACTGATATAGGTACTTAATATATGTATACCTACCTGTTTTCACTAATAGTACCCACTTATTTTTATATTTATGATTTTATTTACACTTGTTTCAAATAATAAAACCATATAAAAACATCTTAACTTCATCTGTAGCACAGTCGGCACTTCACTGTCCAACCCGCTTGAAGAGCTTGCGTAAGTAGTCATTTCATTCACCTCATTAAGTTATATGTAGACCAATTCAATGCCTATACAATTTGGACAAAGTGAGTGACATTCTGGTGTCTAATCATAACTTTTGGAAGGTACCTATATAATATACACATACATATATGTAGGGATTGTAGGGTGAAGTTTTACTTGCAACAAAGTTATTTATCTTGATTCCGGATGGCGGAATAACCAATACTCGCAAACGTAATTAATTTTACGTAACTTTCTTATGAAATTGCTTTTTTGCAGTGCAATTCAGACTCGTAGCGGCGATTACCTACCTTTCTCCTGGGAATACGTAAGTTTAGCTTTAAGCATAGCAGTGCTTTACAGGGCTTCCCGTGGAGCCTCCGTTACTAAAGTGAAGAGGTAAACGGCTTTGAACGCGCAATTTTCTACCACTTAACCTCATTTTTTTGATTTTTAAACACTACGTAGTTTGTGTATAGTTATGCACCAGCACCAAACCTATTTTTGCTGTAAGTTTCTTTAGAAATTCTTCAAATTTTGTTCTGGCTAAAGGGATGAGATAAAGGAAACATACACATATTATTTATGTATGCAAGGTTATTTTTTTAAATGTATGTAGATGGCCCAATCTAAAACTACATACTTATAAGGAATAGCGAAAAATGATGAAAAAGCTTACGAGACCAATTTTTATACAAACTGTTGATTTGGATACTTTTAAAAATCGATACAAATCGGATATAGGAGGAGGCCACTACCTATTCTCATAGCTTTATAAAACTTAACAAACACAATCTTATATCTCTTGAGTTTCATTGCAACTGTATACAAAATAATAAACATTTATTATTTTGTATACAGTTGCAATTTTAGATTGTAGAACAAAGGAAAATAACGGTGCAAGCCGTGCAAGCTTTTTATCTTGGGAATTTATAATTACGTTTTTATTCTGTTCAGTATCGAGGTTACGCTAATAATTTATTGCAACGATTTACACATTTCATTCTTTAAAACCATTTTTAGGCAAATATACCATGTTTGTCGACCAAATAAATAGAGTAGTGTCTAGAATACAGCTGTTAACGATGTTAATGTTTTGTTTTTGCAGACTCTTTTTTGTCTAACAATGTTTGTTTAGTTATGATTTTGCACGACACAGAGCTCTCGTGTCAAATATATATTAAAGATTATACTGTATAATTAACGAGGGTTTTATTAATGTAGATAAACATTATGACGATAACGAATTAAATACATATGTATGTATAAAATGGTTTATTTTTTGTGTGTGTATGATAACAATGTCAAGAAGCACTTTGTATGCTTAGTAGATTTACAATAAAATATAAATTAATAAAACATAGTATAATATGGTTATATGAAGGATAAAAGTGTAGCCTCAACGGCTCGAGCTGGAGCACATGCTCCATTAGCGTAACTTGTTATGGTAAATGAAACATTTATGGTAAAGTGTTACGGAGTGTCTTTCGCCATTTGTGCTCGCTAACCAAAATAGCTAAGCGGTGTTATTATATTATTGATGTTCACAAAGAATGAAGTAAATGGTTTCTCCTTTTAAAATTAAAAAGCTTAGCATACTTATACGTGGTGAGCGTAGTAATATAAATAGTCAACCTACTCCTTTTAAAGGGAACCCTTGTCCAGCGGTGGCAAAGTAATGGGTTTGGGCAAAGCGATGGTGATTGTGTACCTATGTATGATTGGATAACCGGTTAGTTTTAGGAGCAAGACGTGCTCGGCTCATAATTGTGCGGATTATTGTGGATTTTCTACGGAGGTATGGTTGTGGAACATGGAAGCTCTAGTCTATTTCTTAATTGTCAGCAAACATTGTAGTAAAGTGGTAGAACCATTTACGTAGGGACTCTGGATCTGGCACCGCTACACTCATTGCAGATTTAGTAGGTTGTAGTAGGACTTTATTGCATAATGGTGAGAGATGTAATACGGGAGAGATGCTTATGTAAGGATTTTTATCTTTGTCCTTAAGTATAGCAAGGCATCCATGACCGATTTTACGTAGGACTCGTAGGCTTACGTAGGGTTGATTATAACTTTGTCCATTAACGATGGTTGATAATATCGGACTACATGCTAGTTTGCGAATTCTTTATTATTAAAAAATATGTCTGCGTAACATAGCTTTATCAAGACAATTTCGGTAATGACGAAAGTCAAAATATTCAGTCAATAAAAGTAATTAAATTGGAATGTTTAACGGCGATTTGCTTGATTGGTTTACTACTTGGTATCAGGACTGGACGTGCCCGGAGCTTAATTGTGCGCATTATTGCGGATTTCTCGGAGAGCGGTGTGCGGAGACCCACATCTGTCTATTGATTGCTTTGCTGGCAAACTACATCGTCTAAGCTGTTTTTTTTTGGAAAAATAAGTTATGTAACAAAGCTATGAAGTATCCGACAACTTCGGTCACTGGTTAACCTGGTTTGCTTACTAATTTGAGTTTGTTGTTTTAAAAGATTGATATGTACTTATATAATTTGTGACTTCTTTTTTTATAGTATGGAAGTAGCAAATTAGCATGCAGCCCACCTGATGGTGAGTGGCTACTGCCGCCCATGGACATCTGTAATCAACTCTAGGTAAGATCAAAGTATTACCTAAAGTTAGCAACAGATGAGTTGCTACCCCTAAGGACTAAGATGCTTCGGAAAAGTATGTCTCCTTTACCACACCCTTCAGACCAGAACTCAACAGCGTATCTATAACATTGCCGTTATTAGGCAGAAATAGGTGTGGCGGTGGTGCTTCCAGAGTCGAACCACAAAGAGATCTACCATCTTCGAACTTCTTCTTTGTTGAACAACTTTTGTTTTGTGTCAGGAAATTTGTCTAATAGGGACAAGTCCTCAGGTTTGCAATGAATGAGTGGCTTACCTTAGGTAGGGCTCCAAATCTATCTGGGGTTGATTACAGATTTCCACGGGCGACAGTGGCATTTACCACCTATTGGATTACAAGAAGGTTTGCTACTTCAATATTATAAAAAGATAAGGTTATCAAACAAGGAGATTAAAATTGAAATTCTAATCGCCTATTTCTAAATATTCCATTTATTAGTATATACAATTGTAGATACATATGTGTGTGGTTATTCCGGCGAGTTAACTTTGAAAGTTCAATCCGTTCACTGACTGTAACTTATATTTCAACTGTATAAATTAATTTACAGCCATATGGAGACCAAAAGGATGAAACTGAACACAAAGCTCAAAGCTCCTTTGGAATTTAATACGTCCAAAGTTTTAATGCGCCTTTTGCGTATGCATTTCAGTTGAAATATACAAATGTAATCGTAAATAAACTATTATGATTGTATTTTTTATAATAAAGAAGTAGCATATGAGCATGCGACCTACACGGTGGTAAGTGGTCAATGCCGCCCATGGACATTTGTAAACAGATAAGATTAGAGATTGAGTTTGCCAACAGATGCTTTTCTACAGGACTGAGGACTATGTTGAAGGGTCTCATTTCATCTGCCTTACCGTTGAAACCAGAATATAGTAGCGTTTATTACTGCTATTAGGCAGTAATAGGTGTGGCGGTGGACCACAAAGGGTTTTTTAATTACACAAGAGGGAAATAACAATTCTTAACGAAAAGTTATTGAAATATTGCTGTTTATATTTAGGCATATTTCTTCATTGCAAAATCATGCTCTCATCATCCATTCCTCATTTTTGTCCGCCTGAGGTCCAACCATGATGATGATTTAGACGGTAGTCTATATCTGACTAAGTGCGAATTGGAACTAAATATATATATGGCGATATATGACCGGGAGGTAGAATCAGGGTAGTTCGACCAGGGAGGTACCACCGTCGGACCCATTTTTAGATTGATGCAGTTCTTGCATTTCGGTGAAAGGATGTGGTTACCGGCTTACTCATATATGGGTTTAAATAATCTTTTTCAATTTCGGATGGTTTCGAAACATAACCAGAAAGAAAGAGTATTGGCAGGTAGACGTCATATGAGGCGACCATCTTAGCCCTCGAGAGTAGCAACTCATCTGTGATCGACTTCTGACAGAAACCCGGATCTATATGAAGTTGCTTACAAATGACCATGGGCGGCGTTGACTTACCATCAGGTCGACTGCAAGCTCGTTTACTACTTCGTTTTAAAAAATTAACTTTATAGGACTCTTAAGCATAGGTTTACTCACTTTATTTTTGCTCCACCGTCAAAACACGTGTTAATAATTAATTACTTATACGTACACTAACCTCGTTAACGCCTGAATAAATAGACGGGCCTCTCACTGGATAGATTAAATTGGTTAACATAGGAATCGATAGTTTTGCTCCCATAATTTATTATAACTTCGCTAATTTAATATCTAAATTTAATAAATAACTCTAAGTTGTGGAAAGTTTGAAGTATTACCTACATGACAGAATGTTTTCAAAATTGAACTTTTAAGTAGGTATAGGTACAAAGCTATATCTGATTGCAGCAAATACAAGGAATTTAACTATCCTCACAGCGATCACAAGTGTCGCTAATTCTAAATACTAAGTTTTAACGCTTCTTCTAGTGGTATTTATTGCTGGTAGAACCCTTTGTGATTCGGCTCCTGAGGCATCACGGACACATCTATTTCTGCCCATCAACGCATTGTTAAGCGCTCTTGTGTTTTGTTCTTTTGTGTGTGGTAAGGGAGAGATACTTAACGCGTTTTAATTTAGGCCTCAGTGGTAGTAACGCATCTGAGGCCATTCTAGGATAAGAAGATTGAAGACGATAAAAGAAGAAGATCATATCTAGGGTTGATTACAGGTATCCATGTGTGGCAGTGGTCACTTACCGTTAGATGGATTGCATGCTCGTTTGCTACTTTGTTATTTTAAAAAGTCTGCCTTAGATCACCTTTTTTATTTTATTACTTATTTATTTATTGCACCTCTATAAAAATAAAAGATGCAATTGGGCAAACTTAATGCCTGACGGCATACTCTACCAGTCAACCATAGGTGGCTGGAAAATTTGCGTCAGGTGGTAATTTAAAAGAAACCGTAATCTAAATATATATCCTACAATAAATAAATATATACCACATTATCTAGTCATAGACAACAGCGTTGCAACAATGCTGCTAAAAAATGTTATAAGGTAGTTATAACTAATCGGAGCATGGAAAGCAAAATAATACAAGGCAAAACTCGCAGGCAGTACGAGAAAGCGATCCAGAACTTTCCGTGATCCTATGTGAAACTTTGTTAGTACTCGTAACTATATTTTGCTAACAACAAATACTATCAATACTTTGCTAGTGTATTAAGTTTAGTAAATAATTAATCAATGCGGCACTTAGCTACAGATCTACTTACTTTCTTGGAGGAAACAAATAATTCGCCGTGGCCTTTAATCTCGGCTTGCGACTAAGTCATTTTACGTCATCCTCAATCACGTTTCTCTTAGGTACACTTTCAATGAATAGATGAAGGAATTGTCACTAGAAAGTCCATGGAAGGGCTACATTTGACTGACGAAATTTACATGAATTTAGTGTATAATTTTAAAAGTGGAAGAGCTCCATGTAGTTCAACTGCAAAAGCGTCACCGCTGCACTAATTTCTGCCTAATAACAGCAGCGTTTCGCGCTGCTGTGTTCTGATCTAAATGGTGTGGTAAGGGAGACATACTTATACGGGGCATTCCAATTTTTCCTCTGGGGTAGTAACCATTTGTGGCTAACCTCAGGTAAGACTCTGTTTTTATCTGGGGCTCCTGTATCATGAACGGCAGTTGCCACTTACCATCAGGTGGAGTGCGTGCTCGTTCGCTATTTAAATTTAAAGTGTAAAAACATATATATATAAGTCTACGTGTTGATAAGTACTGAATGTTTTCAAAAAGAATTGGGGTCCTACCTGAAGTTGAATACAATAGGTTCTTTTGCCTAAGGACTAAGTTAGGACGCATCGTGAAAGATCTTTCTCGTACCAAACCCTTCATGTTAAAACACAGTAGCGATTAACATGCCATTATTTAAAAACAAATTCGTGTGACAGTCTTCTCAAGTCGTCCAACTTCATATTTAACAGGGGTTCTATCTAATGTTGATCAGATATGCGTTGCTACTCCCGAGGACTAGGATGGTCGCCTCATATAAAAGTGAGCCGGCAACCACACCCTTCTACCGAAACGAAGCAAGAACTGCTTTACGCT
>DWTU01000091.1:0-23805 GCA_018251515.1 Cecropterus confusis | reverse complement strand
AGATTTCTGTTCTGGGTCTGGGTGTTTGTGTATTCGTCTTTGTGTGTCCATGGCACCCACGGCACATGAGAAAATCCTACTGTGGGGATATGAGTGTAGAAAGCGTTTATGTTTATGTTTATGTTTCTTAAATATTAGGTGTTCTTTGGTCTTTACCTATGAAATTACCGTTTTTCATGATATAAATGAGGCGTATTTACATTACTGTTTTATAAATTTGTACCCAGGACCAGCTACATGGATAGAGAAGTTCCCTGAAGCCCGAGGCGCGCGGCAGAGTCCCGTGGACATCGACACGTCGCTCGCAAGCAGCGGCGGTAGCGCCCCACCCCTCGTATGGAAGTACTCCGTGAACCACCCCCGCTCCGTCGTCAATCCAGGCTATTGCTGGCGAGTCGACGAAAACGGATACGAATCAGGTATATCACTATTTATCCATCCGAGGGCCGATTATCACAGGTTTGCCGTGTCCAACAATGGCACTCCTCCAATATCACTTACGTACAATTAGTTAAATGTCATTCCTTTTTAATTTACCTTTATTTAATATTCAAATCTCATTTATTCAAATTTGATTCATAAAGTATGATATTGAATATCAATTATTTACCTCCGCTTCGGAAGGTTCCGTATGAAGAAGACCAAAGAAATTCGATACTCTTTTATACAATCTAGATACAAGTACGACATCTATGCCTGCAATTAACCTTATTTTCAAGGTGACACCAGTTAATAATTCCATATATATAATGGAAAGTACAAACAAAAAAACTGTAATTTAAAAAAAATCAGCAAGGTCCCGAATCAAACATACATAATCATGAACGGAACCTGAAAAAATATTATCTAATGACTTTGAAAGTATGAATTTAAATTTAAAAGTCTATCGTTATAGTTAGGTAGGTACTTACGCGTGTACGAGGCAAATTTTTAAGTTCAATTAAAAGTATGCAAAACTGTTTTTAAACATGACATCAACTGTTGTTACGGTTTTTATGCAACAATGTCACTGCACAGACCTTTACTACTTTTTGTCATTATTAAAAAATATTAAACGATCAATTTTGCAAGTAAACTTAGATTGAAGGTTGCATTACATTGTTTTAATGCCAATAGGAACACAATTTATATTAATTTTTAACATGGACGTAACGTATACGTATACGTTTTCGGCGTAACTGAACCATTAAGTTAGTTTAATTAAGCTTATGTCCTGATTTAAAGGGGCCTATGCGTTGTCTAGCACTAAAAATGCTGGAGACCCAGTAGCGCTGGGCAAATATGCTCAAACATAAAAACGACAAATACTTCAGATTTATTTAAACTAAGATCATACATAAATTGTTGCCTCTAATGAGAGTAAGTAATATTCAAAGAACTAATTTATTTTCGTAAGTAACAGTAGTATTCGGTAAATACTAAATAAATTTAATTATATTGAATATGCTAGCATATCAAGTAATTAATGGCCTCTTTTAATATAGACAGGCGTGTTTGGTAAGATAACAATTTCAAGGTGTTTAGGTTAAAGTTAATCACTTGCATTTACATAAGGGTTAGAACGAATTTGCAATTCGTTCGTGCAGGAACTAGCTCCCCTTGTCATGAGTCACAGCAGTGTATCCCTCTTCTATAGATATTATTATTAGTAAGTTCCAAACTTCCAAATCCTATCTACCTAAGTAGGTTAATTTTAAGCCAGCCGTTTCAATAAACTTTCCCGACATGGATATGATTCACGGCTTCGTGTAAATGTACATCTGGGTATTCATTTATTTTTTGCCATTTATTAAAATGTTTGTGTTTGCACCGTCTAGCTGTACATAAGGCGCATGAATACAAAACTGTTGTTGCAATGAACTTTGTCGATGACGTGCCTAGCTTACAAATTATTTACCTTAAATCTGCCCGCATAGCACCATTTCAAAATTTTTTATCGGGCTGGAACTAAAATGGCCAAGTCATACATCGTACGTTTTATCTAAATACCATATCTATGTTCGGTTTCTCAGCGTAATTTAGTGAGCATAGAGCAATTACTACAATGCTGATCAGTGGAAGATTTGTTAATATAACTAATTTTAAGTATCTCTTCTACTGTGGTGTGAAGGGTGTGCCCTTCAAACTATTAAACAGCAATGCTTTGACACTGTTGTTATTAGGCAGAAATAGGTGTGGCAGATGACTCCGAAGTCAAACTACAAAGGGTTCTACCATCTTTGACCGATATTTTTAGTGAGCATTGCTGGCGGCTCATCGCTATAAGCGTGTGAAAGCGCAAGCCTTAAGTTCGTTAGATAGCCTTAATGATAGACATGTTTTTTATATGTTTTGAACTGATTGTTTACAGAATTACGAGGCGGACCGCTAGGATCCGACGTATATAAGCTAGAACAATGGCATTGCCACTGGGGCGCGGTCAACGGCGAGGGATCCGAGCACACTGTGGATGGACGCTCCTTCTCCGGCGAACTCCATCTCGTCCATTGGAACACTACCAAGTACCACAGCTTCGCGGAAGCCGCTGGTCAACCAGACGGATTGGCGGTTTTGGGTGTATTACTAATGGTAAGTTAGATATATTTAAACTTAAAATGTTTACGTATCCATTACAGGTAAGCTATTATTATGTTGTCAACAGCGATCAGAAAGCATCTTAAACATGTAGCTACTTTAACACTATGTAATATTGCCTTATCGGTTCAGAAAAAATATATTAAAATTACAGTATAATACGAGGTAGTATACACATGCGATATTCGTAGAGCTAGTAATCATAGCTATATGTAGTATGTTTGATAACATTGTGGCATACTTAGGTATTCGATGTTTGTGAAAAAAACTTTTGAATAAAATGATGAGTTTACTATAAAAACAGTAAGTATACGCGGTATGCGTGTTAAACTAAACACTGCGTCCGAACAAATCAGCCGTTCAGAGTTGATTGAATGCATCCGTCACACGAACAAATTTAGTATGTGAACCGTAGTGGTAACGATTCACACCGAACAAAATTACTTATTAAAGACACATATTGAAGTTTTAATCGCGGTGTTAATATTAGTACCATACCAAACACATAAAGAACATTGCAAAACTTTGGTAAGTTAGTACCTACTGCTTACGTAAAGAAAAAGAAAAATAAGTAAGGACGTAAAACTGAGTTGCAAAAGTTGACGTCGTTCGTTAACCTATTTCTGTTTTCTATTAAATCTGTTGATATCTCGACAGTAAAACCTACCACTTTATCAATATTTACCTGACTTTGACAAATTGCAAATAGTAAAAGAACGGCTTATGTCGGTGAAGCGGGAAGCCTCGCAACTCAATCCTTTTAGGAGCGTCATTCACCTGCAGGGGTATCAAAGGTCACGCACTATGTAGGTATAGCGTTGCACACAACTGCAATGTTAATACGATAATTTAATATAGAGGAATTAGAACTAAATGTATGCTACATGAAGTATTATGACCGTAAATAAACTAGAAATATAGAAAATGTTAGTATATTACGTTTATATCTACCTACTAGCCAAATATTATTTAACAATCTAATCGTTTTTTATTTAATTTCACAGATTTAATATCCTAGCTATTTCTGTAATACATATATACTAATCACACACACACATAGGTAGATGCAAAAAGGAATAAAAACAAGTTCCCTGACTATTTTGTAAGTGTATTTTGAAGACTAGGTTTTTAAGTCACTGTTTATAAGCAGATCAAGTTACATAAGCAGTTATAAAAAGGTTACCTAAGCCATAATTTTTTAAACCTGTTTACAGTGTTAGTGTAATAAAAAGATAAGATCTCTCATGTGACTAATTTTATAATTCACATTTTATCTTGTGTCATACTAATTCATAAGGTATATCTTGCCTGCCGGTCCGCTTGCATAATGCTTACATATTTATGTATATGTACATGATTTAAAAAAATATAGCAAACCTACATACCTACTATGTAGGTAAGTAGTAATTAATATTTATACTGAGTTTACGAGCAAGGCCGATGTATGTACCTTACAGATACACCGGATCATATGCATTAAATAATGCATTAAAATAATATCTAAGAAAAATTGCCATATTCACATCGACACTTGGAAACGTGAAAAGGTATAAAATTGACATGCCTTTCCTTTCTAGCTCTACCAACAAAAATATAATTTCGTAGTTTTACAAGCGCAATATAAATATGTAGTTATGGTGTTAAATTGTAATGATCATTAGGTAAACACGTGCGTAAATTATTATGTAAATACATACACTAGTTAGCCCATTGTGAACGTAGAATGCTTACGCCTAGCTGTTTTATCCGTGGTACGAGGAAGATTCGGTTATTATTGAACGTTGCTTGTGACGTCAAGAGTTCAAGATCTACCCACTAAGTAAACAAACATTAAATCATCTATTCAAAGTAGAATAAAAGTGGCACTTCAATCTTAAAGGCTTAAACAAGAGTAGGAAGTACCCATATCAAAAACAAACGAATATTTTTTGAACGTACAGCATAAGTACTTATATGTTTGGACTTACAGGCTTGAGCAACTTTATTATACGGAATAAATATTCTGAACGCTTTAGATACTTCTTTGGATAAAAATAGAGCATAACCTATTGTGATTATTATTTGCAGGTAGGCAGTAAGCATGAAGAGCTGGAGAAAGTGGTGCGGCTGCTTCCCTACATCCAGCACAAGGGTGATAAGGTGACGTTCGCGGAGGCGCTGGACCCCGCTCGCCTGCTGCCCCCACGCACCGCCTACTGGACCTACCCCGGCTCCCTCACCACGCCGCCCTGCACGGAGTCTGTCACATGGATCCTTTTCAAAGATCCCGTCGAAGTTTCCGCTGAGCAGGTAACTACACCTTTCTAGAATATCAAAATAAAAAGCAACCCATTCTCTTTTATTTAATTTTATTTAGTTGTATATTTTTGGATGCATAAGGAAAATGGATAAGGAATCTCCGTTGACCTAGAGCCATAAAAAACGGTTCATGTTTTCATTTGTAATATGATAACGATGGTGAATTTATAAAAGTTGCATGCACTAAATATTATCATCGTACATATCCTACGGTGACTTAATCATTACGTATTTACAAGCGGCCTACGGCATGTAAACTTTTCAAATATTCGTTTAGATGAGGAACACTTAAAAACCCGTTTGGATTCGGCGGCAATTATAAATAACTGACGAGCGACTACCGGTTTCCTATGGCGCTGCTTTAAGTTGGCGCTCGGCCGCCGCGCCGGCGTTAATAACCGGCCCACTTTCCAATATTACTTACTTTCAAATAACCTGTTCGTCTTTTTACAAAAATATACTTAATCCGTGCAAAGTCTTTTTATATGGTGTGATTTGATTCACAGTAGTTTTATATTTACCCCGATGTTTTGGAAAATTATAAAACAGAAGTCTGTTAAAAATTAAGAACCGATCTACTTGAAGGGTTCGATCCACTGTTAGAAAGATATTTTAGGCCAGAGTACTTGTTCCTACTTTAGTTCGACTGTCCTAAAAACGGTATCAATAAAATTTAAGTAAATAATTTTAAATTTGAATTTAAAAAATGTACCAATATTATTTTTCAGTTGGCGCTAATGAGAAAGTTACGTTGTGGTGAAGCATCTTGTGGCGTTGAAGCCATGGAACTGTTACACAACTACCGGCCTACTCTGCCGCTTGGAAACCGCGAGCTGCGCGATTATGGAGGCAACTAAGTTCACGCGGACCACGCGTCGGGCGGTGGGACCTTGTGCCACGTGCCTCGCGACGTGCCCTTGCTCCTCATGCCTGAAGAACACACGCATTTGCAAGGCGTGTTAACATATAGACGAAGTGTGCTTGATAAGCGTATATTCTGCCATATACAGTATGCCTATATACC
Source organism: Cecropterus confusis (assembly GCA_018251515.1). Classification (NCBI taxonomy): domain Eukaryota; kingdom Metazoa; phylum Arthropoda; class Insecta; order Lepidoptera; family Hesperiidae; genus Cecropterus; species Cecropterus confusis. Next base: position 17,909 of record DWTU01000091.1, on the reverse strand, counting down.
TGCATAATAATAAACGTGGCCTATAAATAAACTGGAGCCTACACCGATAGAAGTGTTAGTTGTTGTCAATGATAACAAAGTGCGTTTTATGCTATCTGTTGCTAGCTTTAGCTGTATAAATTATTTACAACTTTAAAAATATTTTACGTGTGTTTAAGTAAATGTAGCTATTTTCACATGTATAAGTCAGGTTGCAGCTAAAATATAAGTAGGTCGTGCGCCTACGTTTTAGAAGGATATTTAGAAGATAAAAGTGCCTTACGGGTAATTTATCCCTGTTGAATGATTCTCTAATCTCTATACTTATATGTAAAATACTTTGTAAGCATACTATTATTACCAGTCTAAACTTCTTTTAGTTTTTGTGCTAGATAACATAACGTATAATGATAATATAATTTGATCCGCGTTCATGACGGATGTACCGCATACATTGCAAGACAACGTGAACCTTTTTACTCTGAAATGGGCCTAAAATAATTATCGAGTAGGACTGTCTTATTGCAATCCGATATTGTGCGGTCCATCCACAAATCAGCCGATGGACTACATTATGAAACGCTTTATTCGATGTATTTCGTTATTAATATATATTGTATGATTGCAGTAAGACTTAAGAGGTATAATATGAACAGATCGAACAGTGTACGACATTTTCCTCAACTATGTCGCAGACTGGGTTGCAGTGATAATTCCATTTATAGATTTTATGTATTAAAACGTGTGCCTCGAATGCAAACGATACAGTTATGTTAACTGTGTCGTTTTAGGATATTTCATATTCACCTATTATTACGGTGAATAAGTCAACTTTTATTTAGGTATATGTCTGTTTTAACAGACAGGTACGCAAAGACTATTTATATGTGATTGTTTCGTTCTATATTTGTAGAATAGAACGTAATAATCAATTACTTTACAGTATCGATAAAATAATTACACAATTAAATATATGTATTTTACGACGGCTTCGTTTTATTTATTAGCCTTTAACTACATTTATACAAGTGCACTAAAATAATAGAGTAATTTTATGTATCAAAATGAGGCCGACCTCTTCTCTTTACCAATACAGCTGAGACATATTTCTCCATATATCATATGCGACAAGAATAACAAATACTTTCTGTAGTCTAAAACTGCTTTAAATAGGGTTTTACCAGATCACAAAAGGGAAGCGTCCACTGCCAGAGTTTTTCCTCTTGGACAATAGCCGCTTCTATTGTAAAAAATAGAAAATTAAAAAGTAACGTAATGTGTGTAACATTTTATTTAGTTTTCTTTAAGCATTGTAACTGCAATATATTACAGTGGACATGTATCAAATTCGTATAAAAATATACTTACATAATACGTATAATGGTATAAACAACAACAATATACCTCTTTTAGATAACCATTTCAATGCCTACCGCTCTATACATGCATAATTATATTTCATTAAAATACATTGGTTATTTAACACTATAATATTTAATACTCATGTGTGATGTCCAGTAAAATGTAAAAATTACATAATATAACGTATACAATCAATAAGCCAATTTATTTTTAACATATACACAACATGTAAAAGTGTATCTATAAATTTACATTAATAATGTATGAGGAAAACTATAGACATTGCACAATACAGGATACATTGCCCTGTGATGCATAATTAATTAATATTGTCAAGAGTTTACTTTTGCGTGAAGCGACTTACTGATAATATTGTGATCCACGTAATCTGTAAACTATTTATTTATTTAAGGATCGGTCTACACATTGCTAACAATTTTCAACAATGGTAGAATTTTTAATCACAAAATTTGTAAAAGAAATTTCATTAACACTACGGCATGAACTGAACAGTACTTCTGTTATTTCGTCACAAAGTAGATCGATTTTGACTAGTTCTGTATACTGAGCATGAAAATAATTTGTATTAATGTGGGAACACGCAACTTCAGATATAGAGTAAGTACTTATCTATGATTACAATGATTAATTTCATTGAACTAATGATCTTAATTTTTCAGATTATTCAACTGTTCAGTACATTTGGACAATACAATATAAATAAAATATAATTCAAAACATGACATTAGAGAAATGGTTTCGTCATCGTGAACATACAATTACCTATTTAAAATGCAAGTTAATGGACTAGCTTTGATCACGACGCACATAGTTGTCTCGTGAGAGGCAAATGATCCCAGCAACGACTCAGTAACGTCAGAGACTATCTGCAAAGGTCAGTGGACAGCCACCGACGGTGCATATTCGCCTGATAACGACAAAACAGCCGTCTTGGGCGAATTCGACTTCACATCATCATGTATTTTTTCCTACATTTCTAGACACAGTAAATAAAAAGTAACAAATCGAATGTATAAGTCGTATTGTCATCTTAAGTCGTATTTCTATTGGTACTTTTTCATTTATCATGCCATATATTTTAAAATACACATAGCACATGAAAATAAATTATATCGTAAAATTTTGAAGTAAAGTCTCCGGTAAACGACTTAGACAAACAAATGTGCAATCAAAATACAGGGGCGATGCGCTCAGATACAAAGTTTGGCGGCTTCCTTTATCACAAAGCACCGTTTATCATGGTCTTAACATAGTTATGTTAAAAACCGCTCACTATCATCAAGGTTGTGTTACAGAGAGCTTTACAAAGATCTTGTTGTTTTAGCAAAAATGAGTAAGCGCTTTTTTACCACTTTGGTAAATCTGTGATATTTATTGCATATCCATTAATACATGTTAATACACTGTACAACTTGTACAGAAAATAATAAAACAAACATTAACATAGCATATGAACATTTCTACAATTTTAAAAAGTAGATAGGAGAATTAAAATGAATTTAACCAATTACACTTCTCATACTTATTTTAAAATGCATAAATGCCCGTAAAAATGAGATTACGTGTGTTGATTGCAGAAGATTGACTGTAACTCAATCACGCAAGAACCACTGGTCCCATTTACATGAAAATTTGCATGGATGTATCTTATTTGCCTGGTCAACATATAGGCTACTATTGATTTAGATATTTTGCACTATTTAAGGATTATTTCAAACCTACATTATTATAATACATGAAAGGTGACTTTGGACCTCCGGAAATCCCACTCAGCCAGCGCCCACTGCACAAAAATCTGAAAATTACTACTTTATTTCACTACATATTTAAATTATAGGTAAACTAGCTATTGTTTTAATCTCTCCGAAACTTAGCCAACACATATTGTTATCAAATATAGATAATCAATAAAGAATTATCAAAATAAGATTATTGCTACTACACAATCACGGTCCTTAAAAACTCTGAGACGATTGTATGTAGCTACAGATGGCGCCGTATTGTTATTAACATAATAATTTATTCGAAAAGTAGGTGGTAGACAGAACAGTTTGAGAACTTTTGATATAAACGATCTTCCAAGATAGACTTACAACTAGAGTACATATGAAAATGATTGTTCTGGCATAATAAACAGTTCTTCAATCATAATAAACAAGCCTGGCGGAATTTTTCCCTCGGCAAATTTTCTCTCTTATTAACAGATGCTAACTGTGTACAACCATACATTAAAGGTAAACATTTCAGCAATAAATATCACAGTATGAATGAAATAAAAAATGTAATTATGTATCTATCTCTATTATAAAAGACAAAATCGAAAAATATCGCAATATTAATAATAAGCGGCAAGACAGTTATGCTACTACAATTACATATAATTAAATAGTTGGTGGGATAGATGATCCAAATGTTCTAAAAATTAAAACTGTATAAGATCTTCGCTATTGGTGATTTCTTTACTGGTACTGACATTACTTTCTAAATGTATAGAGGGATTGTCTGATGTTTTAGGTGACACCTTTCTTCTAGGCGGTACAGGTGCTTCTACAGGCAATCCACTTATCCCCAGTAAATGTTCATTCTCCTTTAATATTTGTTTGTTTGGTAATTTTGTCTCTTTCACGTGTTCACTACGTTTACTGTTCGGAGATAATTTGGTTCTTACAGGGGGACTGGGCGCGGCGCGGGAATAAGCGGGACGGTTATCAAAGATTGACACATCTATGGGATTCATGCTCGATGTAAAAATCGCTGATGTTTTACTCTTTTCTAATGAAAACTTTTGTACCTCTTCTTTGGTTTCTGCTTGCTCAAGTTTGTCGGTATAAAATGTAGTATTTTTAGTATAATTTGTATGTAAGTACTTATGGGCTTGGACATCAGATTTACTTCTCTCAAGCGTAAAAGCACCATTGGTGTGTAGATGGCAACTAAATGAACTTGTATTGACCGTGCAGGCTGGAGTCGTTGAGAAGGGTACCGCAGGAGCCCATAAACAAGCACCTTCATTTCTTGGCACCATTAAGAGGGGGTCCTAAAAATGAATTACATATTTTTATACATTTTAATCGATGAATTTAAGTAATATCCATATACTTATTTGGTTTTGTATGTCAATATTGTGTTTTGAATTGACATTGGTTTGCTACGTCAATATTTATGTATGACAATGTGTTGCCCATTATCATTTATGTCAAAAATGTCTAAGTAATAATCAACGAAAAATATTTTGATATCAATCACAGAAACGAACTGGCAAATGTCCTACTTCCCATTTGCATATCTTTTTGTTTATTATTGTGGTTAATAATAATACTATATGTTCAAGTGACAAAATTTTTGTAAATTAACTGAGCTGAAACAACTGAACAAGTTGTACAACAACTTGTTCAGCAAATAACAAAGTTTAGAATAGCATTGTCAGTAAATTATCAGTAAATTACATATTACAAAAAAAATGTACCTTTCCAGTTATAGAAAATATTTTAGACTGAAGTGTGTGAAGCCTGTTCCTTAGATACTCATAGGAACATTCTCTCAACTTCATCACCCATTGCACAACATTGTCCTCAGATCGTGCTGCGAATACATGACGCTTCTCAGGTTCATCTCTGGAAAGTAATACACAATTATTGAAAGATGTATAAAAAACTACTAAGAATAGTGTATTCCAAGACTGCTCAGACTGCAAGAATCATACGATTCCATTCAGTACAGAAAATAAATAAAATAAAATAATAAATAAAACATCTTACATAAATGAAATAGAAAATGAGAATGATATGTTTTGGCCATGCTCCATTTGTATTGATGAATTTTCCATAACAAACACTCCTGAAGGATTTTTTGTATCAAATTTACCCATTTCACTGATTTTAAAATAGAACAGATAGTTATTTATGAGACGAAACCATCTCTCCTTGAATACTGCAAGAAATAAAAATAAATAAATCACTAATTTTGAACATTACACTCCTCCTCATGCAATTGGGTAATAAGACAACAGATGTGTTTTACGATGATTTATGCAACTCAGGCAATAAAGAAATTAAATCACCCTATGAACCTAAAATGATTGATTTCACAATATCAGTCTAAAAAATATTAAGCCACCAATTACTTTACATTATTTTATACCTAGAAACAGACAGAGAGAAGTACAAAAATATGTTATCAACTTTGTGAGGTCTACAGAAATAACTAAATTAACAACTTTTAAATTTGTCAAAGTAAGCATTGAGCATAAGACACAGGGCAGACCGACTCCAATCTTAATATTACATATTGTATTTGTTTTCAATAACAGTCTTTTTAAAGTAAATTCGATATTCAGATTATCTCACACAATACTACTACCAAGAATATTGATTTGGTTAAGCATCATACTACAGTACACATAAAAAAAACCTAGTATTTTCAGAAAGACAATTAGCTTTATTTATAATTATTAAATCATTAACTATTTGCTTATTACAGTCAATTTTAACACTTTTAGGTACATAATTGCATAGTATAATCCTATTATCCAAATGGAGACTAAAAATTTCATAATGCTTCTTCAAACATAGTAATCAGTTGTTTGCTAGTTATTACATTATTTTTCACTAATTGAAATATGATTCAGGTTAAATTTCTATGACAAATATAATGTTCATAACATGGTAGTTTAATTCATACCTGCTTGATTACGATAACTTCCATTCGATATCTTTTTGTAATTTAATCTTCCTTCCATTACACAGGGCTGGTCGCTCAACAGAGCAAGCTCTCGTATGTTGCATTTCATTGGGAAAAGGTAGAAAAATATTGAGAGATATAAATGAAACAATGAAAATGTTATAGAAGTAGTACATAAATAATCACAGTATTGGATACATCACTTGTTGTATTAACATCGACACTACATTAATTGTATCATATGGCACTTGGTGTTGGTATTTAAAAGAACGCTTGAAATTTGCTCCTTTTAAAACTTAGATTTTAATTATTATTATGGTCAGTAATTCTATTTTTGGTACAATGATTAAATAAATGAGCTCTTTACATATTTCATATTTTATGACAAACCAAACTGACATTTTCTATTTAAAAATGTCATGTAATGTCAATAACAATTGTCTATGTATTTCTATAGTCTTTTCAGGTTTAGCTTCTTAGCTTTCAGCCTGATTTAGCTATGAAAAACTAACCTAACACCAATTAATCAACGCTTCAACTGCTTACGTCGCATTTATCGGACAAATATTTTCGAGTCATTTCCGCCTGAATCGTATATTTACGACCAAATACCACAGTTTGTTTAATCTTCTTTATTTAAATTCGCTATGTTATATCCAAAAGATTTTTTAAATAGTTATTTAAGTAATCATGAACAATTTAATACACTTTAGACTTTCAATTAAAATTCTTAAGAATAGTTTCCAAAGTTAGATGAATTATGAGCAAAATTTAAGGAAAAATGTTTTGATGTGCTATGCGTATATCGCCAAAATCCGACATGAGGGATGAGGCATTTACCATCGATATAAATATTAACATAAATTAAAAAAGAATTTTCTATTTTAAAAGATTCTAGAATTTTCCATCAGTATTGTGCTTATAAACTTAAATAGTATATTATGTTCAGGTAAATATTGGAATTTAAATTTATTATAACTTACACTGAAAAGTTATAAGATTTTTTATTTGCATGATTTTTGTTACCTGTTGTCGTTGGATAATGATGAATATACATATTAACCTATTACTTTTTATTAATTAAAAAATTGGCGAAGTTTAGATTGATTTAATTATGCGCAAAGTACGTAGTTGATACTAGCAGAAATACGAATTAATAAATCATACAAATATTTAAAAACTTCTTATTATACTAGCTTACCCGTCTTAAAATGTTTTATAATAATTCATATTTATGTTCTATTTCGTAGCGTAAATAGTATTAATTGCACACGTAAATACGGCACCGATGAACAAAATATCGACATTTAAAAGTTAAGTGTCGCTCTATAGGTATTTATTTTTATTATATATAGGTATTTATTTTTCGATTCACTATGCCGTGCGCTGGAGGCACGATAAGTGAATAAAGCCGGACGGTTAAAAAGTTAATGAGTACTTATTCCTCTTAAGGCTCGTTTACACCAGGTTAATCGGCGAATCCACTGTCCTCCCAAAGGCGCCAAGAAATCGGTGAAAATGTATAGTTGTGTGGCGCCTGAATTCAAAGTCAAAAGTCGATTATAGACTATTCGTGCGCATTATGTAACCCGTAGTTAACAGCGTTTTCAGCAGGCCGAAATCGCTTGCCATAGATGATTTACTTAATGTAAATAATGGGATACTGTCTCTGAGGACTATGTTGAAACACATCGTTTAGGTATCTCCTTACCCCATATACATCTTTATTATATTCCAATCTTAATACGATTTTATAGGGCAGAAATAGATAAGGGTTGGTACCTCTAGACTCGAACCACAAAACACGGATATTATGGTATAGGTATTTAACCACCAAAAATATAAGTTTGGGTATTTAAAGACTTTTTTCCAAGTGAGTGGCAGAATACCTTTTATTTAGTGACTGATTATTTTATTTAGTCGCTCTATATTTATGTGATATATTGTTTATTCAAACTACCAAACTCTAGCATTAGTAGTTACGACGTAGTCAAAATGACACATCGTAAGTTTTTCTTTCCCCCTCCCCCTTACGCCCACGGCTAGATAAAAGTAATAAAATAAAAAAAAATACATAATTACTCATTTATTTTTAACTTTTAGTACAAAATAAAACTAGTACACAGGGATACATCTCAAACCTAGCATTTGCAATGTTGAATAGTCCGAGGCTTACGACAATAAGTCTTCTCATTTGTACTATTTTAGACACTAACGTCACACTGATTAGCTCACTTCCCCATAAAAATAAAAGTTAGTCAAAACTGAATAATGTAATCACTCTTTGAGTCAATCTTGTCACGCTACATTTAAACGCCAATTTAAAACTACCTTACTACAGTACTTCAAACGATTTAAGCTTACTTATTTCACTAACACATAATTTTGAGGTTTGGAGCGGCATTGGTGAGTTTTTTCAGGCACAATCAAACCAGTGCACTCCAATGTTTAAAATACATAAAACGACATTATAATTATTATTTGGCCAGCGTTAAAAGCGAACAAGAAATAAAAGTAATATATATATATCACAATGATTTTAGTTAATTCAAATCGTTAAATATTCTTTAATTACAACTGTTTTGTTCAATCAAGCATCAAATATCGGGTACATCTGCTTGTAAAACAGTACAAATATAATTATGCTTGTAAGCAAGATTATGATTTGATGCGGAATGAATGCTATTTTTATGTCCTGATATAACAGATAACAAATAAAATTAATAGTCGTTATAAATTTTCATTTACTTTTAATTTAATGCCTCTTATTTCATGTCGCCCATGTATTATAAACATTTTATTTCTTTAATCCCATTCACTGAACGCAACAATTTTATCGGTCTCAAATGATTACCATTGCTCTTGTATAAACATTTTTACATTATTTTACACCATACTTATATTTCACGTCAATTCTTATCTACATTATAATAGTGCACCAAATGGATATGGACATTTCTAATTTATTATCTTTGCAACATCAAAACGACGAAAATAAATGATGACTATATATACGCCACTAATGAACAAAAATGATCTATCAAATTACATAAAAATGCCCATACCCTAAAAATTTGAAGTAAAAAGTTCTACTTCATATATAATAATCAATTACGACACGCGTAATTAACGAGTTTCTCATCTATAAACGTTTTGGAAGGGATATCTAGCGATCGTCTATAAAACGATAAGAGACAAATTAAATACATTGGAGACATAATTAAAAATACTATCAAAAGTTCACGATATTAGAATACAAATTAAGACTACGGACAGCCCCTAGTCTGCTCCGAAATAAATATTCATTTACACAATTTATAACTTGACAAACCAAATAATCAATATTTAAAGTACTTTTCAATATATTATAAAAATATAAAAAACAGAATCTATCTACGAAACCCATTCTACAAAGATTTCCTTATAATAAGGTAAGCCTTATTCCTAAAAGGCGGATAATCTTCGTGAGCGAATGTATTAACTAAGATTACTGCAAATTTTTAATCATAAAAATCTGTTGTTCCGTACACAAAAGTGTTCGTTACTTTTTACATAATATCGATGCGCCGATTAAATTGAAAATTGTCAAGACAATAATAACCCTGTAACATTATCAATTTCTGTGTGTGGCTTGCAAGTTACCTAACACAATATAATAGCATTTGCACAACCAATATCAACATTGGGACAAAATATTAAATATATTCACGATGTATAATTACTGCAAAATGGGTCTTCATAGGGGTGTTAGGGGCTGAAGGTTTAATATATTGGTATCGCGTACCAAAGAAGCAAATTAAAAATACGAATATTTAAAATGCATACAAGATTGCCAGAACAGTACTTTCAAGTTTCTCTTAACAATTCAACAGACATATTCATTTCTTCATCCATTCAGCGCAGTACAAAAAGATAGATTATAAGAATTCATATAAGATTTAATTTTAAATAATAATATAAACAAGTTGAACACATTTACCGATATCTGGCAAGCTCTGATGCACACATGCAAGCCGACTGACAGATATTGCTTAATATTATTGCATCGCATACTTTAAGACAAAAGTATGCAATTCACTTTGTTAACTTTAGCACTTAACCGATGCAGGCTATAAATGAATAGCCATAAAACCTAGTGTGCTGAAAGTTTGGCACCATTTTTAATTAAAATTACATGCTCTTTCGGAAAAATCACTAAGACAAAAGTCTTAACACCTTGCCGTATCAAAAATTGTATATATTGTTCGCCCCTTTTAATAGTACTGTACAATTTTTATTTAATTTCAACTTTGAAGTATGATAACAATAAAAATACACCATTCAGACTCGTATAGTTCAAACGTATTTAATAACATCACAACATTTTTAAGACACTGCGGCATTTACTGTATTTCAATTAAACTGTTCATTGTTTTGATTTAAAACTAAGTAATGGAAGGCATGAACACAATTTTTTATCATTCAATAAATCTTCCAAGCGCGACAAAGGCACGTTTAAATTTCCAATGTCTGCGATAATAGTTTTATAGACGCTTAATATAAAACTATACGAGCCCGAAAGGTGCTTATTTGAATTGTACGAAAATAGTGTATTTATTTAGCTGTAATATCACATCGTTAAAATGGATTTATTATATTATTATATTACTATTTCTGCGTGATTTTCGTCCGTAGAAGTAAGCTTATAACTATTATCGTGTCATTAAAAATATTACTGTACGAATTTGACCGCTCTTATATTCTAATCGTAGTTTACTAGATTCTTCCGCTTCTATACAATCACTAAATGTTTGAAATCAAGAACAGCTATTGTGGGAACTCTAAACTCTCCTTTTTTAGAGCTCCCTTTTTAAATCTATTTGACTGTTCAATCAGTCATCGAATACGCTAAATTGACCTTTCATAGCTATAAATACATCATTATTATATCTGTAGTATTTACAATTTCCATACATGCACGCCACATTTTAAGATGTCCCAAAGAAATGATTGACATTATTCAGACTGAGCACTCCGTAACATCAAAAACGAAACACATAAAACAACAAACATTCATCGAACGACCTGTGTAAGAACGAACCGCTGCACGGCTACCGAATCATGTAGTCCGGACTCTAAGACCTAAATGAACACATGAATACAATCCGTCACGGCGTCGACCTTCGGAGCGTCCCGACAGAACGGCGAGATAAAAACTAACCATTAAATAATTACAAATCTTAAAACGTAAAATAAACTCATCAATATACATAATTACATTATATATTCGAAATAAAATAAAAAATAACAAATAAAAGAGTCGACCGACGTCCGACGGAGGCGCCGCGGGCGCGATATTTACAGCGGAGGTTCCGCGGGCGGCGCTCCGATACAAAATTACGCTAGAGGCGGCGCTAGGCGTGCACGAACCCGCACTCGGCGCAGCGCTACAAGCGCGGCCGTCACATCGCCGGCCGCTCCCACTCCACGGGCGGCGGCGCGCCGTTCCACGCGCCCCAGCGCTCGCGCCGGAAGAACCGCTTCTTGAAGTGGTGCGCCGCCAGCGGCGACGGCGAGCGCGCCTCCGCGCCGCCCGCGCTTCCGCCGCCGCTGCCGACGCTCGCTGAGGATCAACCTTATTATTTCAACGAGCTCCTCATACACGTAATCATACCTCAACATACCCTTGCGAATGAAGATTTTCGATCATTCGCATGTGCGTATGGAGCAGTAGACACCATTGTATCATAGTTATGCAATTTAAATTTGTGTAGCGATGGTTGGTCAGTATAACTTATTTATACTCTTGTTTTGTTTATATTTGCGATAGAAATGCCTATGCATTTTTAGAATATGTGATAGAATATTATTATATGAATCTATAAGAAAAGGTCATTTTAAAATTTCTTCGGGACAATTCATTGATTGCGTTGAAAGTATATTGCGTGTTTGAATAGTCAGCTTACATCTAGACATTTGTGATTATTTATCGATTAAAATAACAACAAATAAAACAACCACCAAGCACTGTTTAATAAATGTAATTATTAAACAGTGTTACGCCTGTATATTTAGGTGAATGTGGCCAAAATCATTCTGCAATATGGAATTGTGGCTCCCGTTAGGTCGGTAAATGCGATATAGATTACAGTAGGCAGCGCTCAATTCGTTCTATTTGTTTAACTTTCGATAAGTACTATAATCTTACATTAGAATGTAATTTAAGTTTAGCTACTTTATCATATTATAATCATTATGTATTTTAAATCGCATTTACATGGCGTAAGTATATTATGATTGTAGTTATATTCATAGGTTGTGTAACGTAATTGTACCTGGCGACGGCAGCGAAGGGTGCGCCGAGTGCTGCGGGTGCGGCGGCAGAGCGGGGTGCGGCGTGCGCGCCGCGCGCAGGGCCGGGCCCGCGGGCCGCGCCTCGCCGTGCCCGATGCCCGAGTCCGGCGACGTGTTGCACGCCTCGTCCGACCGCCGTCGCTTGTCCTCGATCGCCGTCGACGCGAAAGATATGATCTGGTCGAAACGGAACGCGATGCGGTCCTGCCACTTGCTCTCGTCGACTTCTTCGCCAACCTCGCCTTCTGAAATCATCGAAGTAGACAAAACTTTTTTACCGACACGGTACCTCCTAAAATCCAAAACACCCATCGAAGGTCGATTACAGACATTTCGTGTGGATTTATCGTGTAGAATATCGACCAACATGATTGTTTTTAGCTTTCAAAGTTTACAAATGTTTCATTTATCTTTATTACACTCCAACTACAAGCGAATATAAGCATACTTATATTTTACAACAATAACTCTAGATACGATCAGAGTCCTAATGGAGGTCGAATGCAGATTCGCTACTAAAAACTGGATCACCTCGTATTTATTTACTGTATTTCCCTTAACACGCCCTTCTCAAATAAACAACAGCAACATTTAACACTGTGTCGTTATGAGGCCGAAATAGCTGTGGCGATGAAGGTGTGATTCAATCTGACAAAAAATATATACTCGTGCCCAGTAGCAAGACAGTAATGGGTTGACGACGATGACGTTCATGTCAAATTGACGATCCGGGCTTGAACAAACTTAGGTAAACTTCACTGGTATTACCTGGGGGCCTCGCGTCGGCGATCTCGTCGACGAGCGGCGTAGACGAGTTGGAGTGCGGGTCGGGCGGCGGTGAGCGGCGGCGCGGCTCGTCGCCGTCGGGCGTGCCGTTGCGGCCGCGCCAGTACTCCGACGCTAGCACGCGCGCTTGCAGGCACGCTGCCAAACCTGCGTATTGAGCTCGTAAGTACTCAACTTATAACGCTTTATATACTAATAGCCCCACGCTAGGATATTCATCGGTTCTAAACATATTTGTAACATGATAAAATAGAAGTTAGGAACGGAGGTTATGGTTTCGTGAAAATTTTGACATAATAAATCTGACCGCCCATGAGGTACTATCGTTTGAGCAATAGTTGCTAAAGCTATTGTTTTCTCGCTTAAGTTACTGAATAGTAACTCATGTCGCTGCCTCTTGGGCGTTCAATTGATTTCTTTCGATGAAGATGAAAATAATTCATAAAAAAGATTAAATAACACTGTTTTATTATATAAAGACTGATTAATAAACGAATCGCGTATAATGCAAAAGACTAACCTTCCAACGGTTGATGTGGAGCATGCGGTTGATGCGGCGGGTGCGGCGAATGAGTCGGGGTGGGCTCGTGGTAGCGCGCGCTCATGTTGACGGCAGCGTTGATGATGCTTTGGTTGGAGATCTCTAGCGTGCGCTCGATCTCGCCGTTGACCAGGTCGCCTATCGTACGCGCGCCGGGCGCCGCCAGTCGCTCCTGCGACAAGTGCCGTCGCAACGCCAACTTCGCGGGGGAAACCTGTGTGCGTTACTCATTTTATTGTCTTTAATGATTATATTAGTCTCGTAAGTCGAGACTCATACATATCGCTTAAGTTTAATGACTATATGCGCAGGCAAATGAAATCGGTGCGGGCAGCACCTACAAAATCGGCGGCGGCGACGCCTGTCCGTACCGTCTTCTGATATCATAACGAGACGTTAAGAAAACGTTAAGATTAAAAAAAAATGGTCGTTTTAGACTACGGTAGGAACACGCTTTGCGACACGCTGTTCAGGTGCGACGTTCAGCAGTGCGTTGCACTTAGACATTGTTGCACCGCTTTTATGTGTATCCGTATATGTCAGTCCAAAAGATTAAATATTACAAGGAGTATGCCAGTAATCGATATGCACCTGTGTGTAGTCGGGCTGCGAGGGCGACGGCGAGTGGTGGTGGCGGGGGTCGAGGTGCGCGCGGCGCTCGTACGGGTACCTATCGCGGCGCACCTCGCGCATGTCGCGCACGTCCCGCGAGCGAGCGAACGGCGCCCCGAGCGCGGTGTTCGGGCGCGCGGCGAACGCGTGCGGGCCGTGCTGCGCGTGCGCGGCGTGCGTCGCGTGTGGCGCGTGTGGCGAGTGCGGCGCATGCGGGTGTGGGTGAGCGGCGCCCGTCGCGCGCACGTAGCCGTTGTTGTAGGCGTGGTTCGCGTTCGGCTGACGAGGCTGTTGTGAATCAAAAACAACAGTAATTACTACTGTTTGTACTTGTGTTACGGACTTAAAATGAATACACGATAAATATTCTCATCACTTTTGTACTTATTCACTTATGCTCCATACATGAACAGAAGCGCATTTTTATCCACTTGGAATTGAGCTCTTGATATTTTATGTGACGACCATAGACAATAACAACTTATTGTTTACAGAGTTGCATGGTATTTTTTCTTGTCAATAAAGCCTCGTCGTAATAAGTTAAAAAAAATATAGTTTAGAACAAATATATACCGATTTATTCGGTGAATTGATTTTTAGCAATAGTCACCTCCAATCGTGACGCTTTCCGGTGCTCCTGATCTTCGTTGAGCACCGACGTGATGATGCTCTTGAGGCGGTCTTCGAAATTGATCACCTTCGGCGACTCCTGCACCTTGGCGACGACGTTGAGGGGCTTCTGCGGCTTGCCTGGCGAGTGGCGGGGCGAGCGACGGGGCGAGTGGCGGGGCGAGTGGCGGGGCGCGAGCGGCGCGTGCGCGGCGCGCGGCGGCTGCGGCTGCGCGCGGTGCACCGCCGCCTTCGGCTGCTGCTGCTGCCTGCCGTGCCGCCCACACATACATTGCTACGCTACCTCACCCTCCGTCCGTTTCGATAAAAAATTATATACCTAAACGTGCGGCGCGGGACGCGTGACTAGTACGATTTTTTGTGTATATAGTGTTTCTCTATACAATTAATTTTGTTTAGGAACTTTGTACGGCTAAAAAATTTAAGAAAAGTATATTTGCTAATATTTTGCGGCTGCGTATAAGCATGTGTAAATTGCATGAGTCTATTCATTTTATGGATCGTTAAATATATTTTTGGTATTTATTTTTTATTGATACGGGACAGAGTGTGTTATTAACTATTTTTTTTATTAAAATTCACACGTCTAAATACTTTTCTATGAGCGCGAAACAAAACAACAAAATATATAAACGCTTGAAATAAAAAATAAAACACGAACCGAACCAAATATTGCGGTAGCAACTTTATACATAAATGTACACATTTAGCACAGAGGCCGGTAAATCATTGCAGAATAAATCATAATTCAAAACTTTAAAGTAAACGGCAAAAGAATATAAGTGCACATTCTATCACGATAATAAAAAAAAATCTAAAATAAAATGGTAAAAATCATGCAAAATGTACCTATGATCACCATGTCTGTCGGGTTCCCTCTGGTATCCGTTGACGGCGACGTTCGGCTTGGACATCTTGCCGGCCTCGATCTGGCGGCCGGTCTCTAATATCTTCTGGGCGAGGACCTCTGGATTTTGCTCCTCGATTTTCCCGACTTCGGGCACTTCGGGCCAGTCTTCCGAACGCGAGCGGTGGTCACGTGATTTCCGCGGCTTGGAGTTTACCGAGTGAGGCTTCACCGTGGCGACCGGCACCGACGGCGCAGCCACTTTCTGCTGCTCGCTGGCCCTCTCCATCTGGATAATTTCGTTTTGCAAGTGGCCCACTTGCGCGTGCAACCGTTTTCTGTGCGCGAGTGTCGCGGATATCTCCTTCAGTATGCAATCGTGAGCTATGCTTTGCGTGATTTCGGCGTCGGGAGGGATTTGACCCAGTTGCCTATATTTTTCCGTTATTTCTAAAGTTCGTTGTTTAACGAGCATTGCTTGTTCAGCCTCTATATTATTAACCTACAAGTGATTAGGAATGTTAGAAATTATGTTCACGCAAAGAAGAAAAGTCATTCTTAATATGTATTTTTTACGTACCTGTGCCTGCAGCTTGCTAGCTTTACTTTGCAGCTCTTTATGCCTGCCTACAATTTCCTTCGCTTTCGCCAGCAGGTCGACGGTGTTATTGGCGTGGATGCCGAGCTCGCTCATGCGCGCTTTCAAAAGTGCCACACTATCGCTAATTAAAACGTTTATTTGCTTATCAAGTTGGGAAGCACGTGATTTTAGTTTTTGATTTCTCTCCTGTGTAAAAGAAAACAACATTCATGTGATATGATCACGATAGAAATATGATTATGATAAAAATGTATTATTATTTACATTTCATATTAATTACACTTCAATAGAAGTCGTTTATAACTTAAAAATAAAAGTTATAAATTTTTAACTATAAATAATTTTATAGATATCGCCTAACAATTTTGAATAAAGCCGAGTTACGCTGTGTAGAGTTACATAATTTAACTACCAGTTATTTTCAGGTTGTCTCTACATTAGGTTTGAGTGTTCGTAAATAAGTATTCAGACTTTCTCTATATAAGTTTTTAGTGTTTATATTCATAAATTGCGTTACATACCTTCTCCTTGTCAATCTGCAGCTTGACGTCCCTCGCGTACTCGGGCGTGTTCATCCGCTGCACGAACGCGAGGTACTGATCGCGGAACATGTCGAGCAGCAGCTGCAGGCTGTAGGGCGTGTGCGGCGAGCGCGGGATGTCCAGCTCGGAGTGCAGGCGGTCGGCCGGCTGCAGCTGCACGCCCAGCGCCGACAGCCGCTGCCCCACGCAGCCCGGCGGCGGCACTGTCTCCTGGGATCGGATCCAATTGATTATATGCATTGGCTGTATTTACCCAGTGATTCACTTACCCTCCGAGTTCAATTATTGTGGTATAACTATGATGAGAGATAAGGAATGTGAAAAAGGCAACGCTAAGTAATTTGGTGCTTTGTATTGACTGCACTCTCTTAGTAGATAAAAATTATGAATCATTAAAAGTTGTGTTAACTACCTCTTCATGGTAGTTAATAGTGTGAAATTACTATTCAAACGATAAAAGAAAGGATTGTAAGCAAAACGTGAATGTCTTATGAAAGACTCAGCTGTCTTACATAAGAGCTGATCATTTTAGTTCTCTGGAGTGGCACTGCAACTGATGATGAGCCTCTGGTACAACCCCTATTCTATATGGACTTGATTACCTAAGTCCATATGCGGCAGTAACCACTTATCATCAGATGATTTCACGTTATTTTGCTGTTTCAATCTTATAAAAATAAGAGAACTAAACAATGTGTATATTTCAACCATTATTTTTTAGAACAATTAATTAGATAAAATTTATAAATATATGTAACTTGGCATTACGTTTTAATATTATTATGGCACAGGAGAAGTAACCTTCGCGTATTCAGCAATCAAAGCTCAACAGTTTCAGCAAAAAATTGTTTGTTTGTATAAGCGGTCCTGTAGACAAAGCGAGCAATACTAACGGCGCCGTTCCGCAGCGTGGAGGCGAGCGTCGTGGAGTGCAGCAGGTCGAGGCCGGCGATGGCGGCGGGCGCGGCGCGGCGG
>DWTU01000090.1:0-23895 GCA_018251515.1 Cecropterus confusis | reverse complement strand
GCGTCAACATAATAATATTAGGGTGGCATTGATATTTATATTTTTGTAATGGTCTATTTTACAGCTTTCATTTAACACCTATATTGTTATTTTAATGAAATAAATCACCTTTTCCCCCTTCATCCCTTCCTCTTCGTTTTTTCTGTTCCCAGGCGTCAAATTAAAATAAAAGCTCATAATTATATAGCCTATGTCAATGTGGCAATTGAGACGATTGCAATAAAACGTTACACGTTACAATCAGTCAAGCCGTTTGTGTTGTAGGGCCATAGGTATCTACGCCACGCTAGCTAAGTTGGAGATTAGCCTAATTTATCTAACGAAAGAATTTTACAAAATTTCCTAAATTACTCTGAAATGAGGTATCATTTCAGAATAATATAGCAAATTTTGTAATATTAGCTTGGAAATTTCACAAATTCCTTTATGTGACCATAAAATTGGTAAGTGTTACTCTTGAGTATTATTATCGGACCACTTCATCCAAATATTTACTTGGAATCTTGCTAGATAAGATGTTTTAATAACGAAGTAGCCAGTGCATTAGAACAAATTCCGGCTTTAATCATGCTGTATTTTTTAATCAATTTAAAGAGATATTTCAGATTCAAATCAAATACACTTGTAGATGTTTATAACTGATCTACAATGTAACTAATATTGGACGCAGATACGATTTCAATAGATGACCATTATGCATTTCCGTGTTTCAGAGACCACATTTAAGCCGTTACGTTAGAGGGGCTTCTTATTCTTCTGTGCTCTAAGAACGTGTTTACTACGTTTCCTCAATTGATCACTGTTTACGTTTTGACCCAACAAAGCAGTGTACATTAACAGATTGATCCAGATAAAGTAATTTAAAAGCAAATTTATCACTTCTCTAATATGAATCGTTTATAATATAAAGAATACCATCAAACATGTTACATTATATGTAAGATGTTAAAGATGCTAGATTAGTCTAATACTTGAAATAATCTAAAATTAGAGTAAAGGCATCTGGTTACAATCTGTTGGTCACAGTGCATCGTATTTACAGCAATGTTTAATTAATCAATACTAATCTCAAAATTCACAGCTAAGAGTTGCCGAAACAAAAGTAGACATTATTAATAAGGATGAACTTACTAATAACTGAAATATAGATATAATGAAGACTAATGAGTAGAGTATTTGAATCTGGCTAATCTGGTGCAGAATCTAAGGCCAAAGATGGGCTTTAGTCCTAAATTTCTTGTTGAGTGGAACAAAATTTTTTTTTCAAATTGGTCTGCAGTAGTAGAAAAAAGCCTAATATTACATTCAACTTTATTTTTTTACAAGTATGATTATATGTAAAGACACAATGCTTCAACCTAAAATGTTGGTACTCAGTCATGGGATACACTGTTTAGAGAATATAACATTGCCTAGTTAGACTTACATTACCCATCCTAATTATTACATCTCAGCTATTCTTATATTAATTGCTATATAACCTTTACCCCATACCATAACAGTGTCGGGAAGAGATTATTGTTGCACCAAAGAAACTTTCTAATGCCGAGGCATTTGCCGCTTTTGGGATGCAACTTGAATGATTCGAGAAGCAAGAAGAATGTTGCCAAACAACACTTATGCTTCTCAAAAGACTGTGAGACATAACAGCTCAAAAATGTGTTACAACCATTTGTCACAAACATATTATGTATATCTTAACATTAATATGTATTTCAAATTTTAATAAAAATGTCCCAAAAACCCCCACTTTGATCCCATTGTTTAGAATAATCAAGATTCTACTATACTTTGATTTTATTGTTTCAACAAAAACTCTTCTGTCAGAATAAGAGAATTTATTGTTATTTTACATTAAATACCTTAAAAAAATTATATCTATAATTTTTTATATATTTATGCTGCTTATATTCGGAAGTGAGAAACTATACAAACAAGTATTACTATCCAGGATAGGTCTAGAGCGATATTGACTGTTCAACTTCAATAATGCATTCTCGGATACTTCAGAAATCTATAATCTATTAATCTCTTACGATTTTATACATTGTAAAGACTAGATAAGATGCATTATTATTGTATTAAAATTAGCACCATATTTATTTAATCTGATGCAGTACGAAGTTCGAAATATATATTGAAATATTTATCGACCGACATATATAAAAACAATATAAATATGGTGATCCAAGGAGATGTTTAAATAAAATATAAATAAACGTATAGTAATACGTATTGCCCAGACAGATGAATAGAACCAAAAAATAAGAATTCAACTTCAATATAGTAATTCAGTAGGTATTTCATCAAATTGTTATGTTAATACTTTTTCAAATCAACTTTGCCGGTATATAATATGGCGATGGACTGGGTAAGGAATTCGTAAAGCGATTTTTGTGACAGAAATACAGTTTGATTCACGATTTACCTGCCAGGTACTTCCAGAAGAGCCTAGCGGAGGAAGTATGAAAAAGTTTTATCAGGATACGCCGCCCAAAAGGTGAAATTCAAATTTCAGCAACCCGCCCGGAATTCCACAAACAGAAAACGCCGGAAGAAAACTGCTTGTTTCCCCCCACTAGCGACGATCAATAAAGTGATAGCTGAACTGTCTGCGTGCAAGTCTGAGTGTCTGAGTGAGCGATAGCGATAACACATAAACACGATTCCATAGAGCATCAGTGTTCCCAAACTGTAGCCAGGCAATTATCGTACGACAGCCATAAAATTATAGTATTTTGTATCATTTTGACCAAAATTATCGTACAAGGACGGACTAAATCGGTACATCCAATTTGACGACAAAAAAAATCGTCATCTCAGAATATTTCATGACTAAAACAAAAGTTTTCTCAAAATGATTGACGACCAAATAAAAATTTCATCTCAGAACATAATGTTATGCCAAAAAAAAAAAAACCTAAAGTTTTTTTGGAATGAAAATTATCGTACGATTATAGTGTACTATCGTACATAACCGTGAAATTATTGTGCATATACGATAATTCTTGTAACGGTCGGGAACGCCGTAGAACATAGCTTAATGATTCATAGCCAAACTGCACACGTTAGACAAATCTTTCACCAATAGTGTGAAAAAAATACTACAACCAATGAAGGTAAAGCAACGGGGACACTATTAATTATATTATTATTATATTGCTTTAATCTTATTATTGCTGTTAAAAATGAATAGTGTGGGAAATTTTAGCGACCAAAGTTGAACAATTTTATGACGATTTCTGATTAGCTATAATATAGTATTGTAACTATATATAATATAGTATTGTTGAAAAGATGTTGATAATGCTATACTGTGCTCATTCACATGGTTACAGATTGTTTTTAACTGGCATAAAAATAATATTACAGAAATAGTCGTCTAGTGCCCAAATCATGCGAAACATATGTTGTACTAGTACACGAACTTATTTATTCTACATTGTCCTCAGATCTTTTTGCTTTTCGGTTTAGAAATCAGAATTACTCGTTTGACAAAAAACAATACACGTGATATCTTACTACACCCCCTTTCTAATATATAGTGACTTTTGCCGGACCTGTCATCTTACCTGTCATCTATAAAATCGTTTAGAAAGCTGACAACGACAGATCACAATAAAAGAACATACAACTTGTTTTCGGACACTACAAATACAGAAAACTTAAAGTATGAGATGACTATAAACAATATAGTATAACTGTTTCTAAAACTATACGCAGTTATCTTTGTTGCATTGTAAATTAATTAATATTTTAACTTCGCCATTTTTTACCCAATATACAGTAACAAGTTAATATGTGTATTAATCTTTATCCCAGTACCGACGACGGGTAACAGACTCACAAATAAATTAAATGTTATTAATTATTAAATGGTTCTTATAATAAATGTCAATGACATAGGGATACCTATTTGAAAAATGTTTTTGATAGAATAGAATACAGCGTATTTCTATTTAAAAAAAAACTGGTTAACGAGCTGTGATATTTTGTCGTAAATGAACTACCCTGGCGAAATGGACCCGCCCAAATATTTGCCCGATCAATGAAGTGAGCGGTTAAAGTGTTAACAGGGTCTCTACACTAACCAAAAGCATTTGATCAGCAGATCACATAAGATTAGGGGTTGAATCACCATTGATCAGTCTAGACTTAAATTGATCCAATAGAAGTTTGTACACCCAACAAGAAAACAAATTTTAAATTATCCTCTAAGGTAGCAACGTATCTGTGAGAGAAATTAAATAGGAGTTCAAATCTATTTAGGATTGACTACGGGCATTCATGGGTAGCACATGATTTCCATCAGATGAACTGCATGCTCGTTTGTTGGTTCAATATTGTAAAAAGTAATGTAAAATTCTTGGAACGTTACTTAGATACACAATGATCATATTTAAATACAAACACAAATAGGGGGTAAAATAATTTATTTAAATTAATACAAAGTATAAGTATAAAAGTTACAATACATACTATAGTATAGGTATAGGTAATATATAATATAATAGTAGATACAATATTACAAAGTCAAATTAAATGTAAGATTCTCTTCTGGCTGTTCATATTCTTAGCCCTCATTATTTAGTAGCGATGCTGTTGGTAACTACTTACGAGAATCTAACCAAGAAATACAAAAACTCAGTTATACCATGAATACATACGTCAGAAAAGTATGGGGTTTACAATAAATATTGGGATAATACAAAAACACGACACACATTTATCCGTCCCGCTGCCTCTGGGATATACGGACAGCGTGAACCTGAAAACATAAGAATCAATTAATTTTTGGTGAAAATTAATGATTACCAAATACCACGAGATGAAATTATATGAAAGTGACAGTTGGCTCATTTGGTAGTGTAAAAGTTAGTCGTCCACATATAATTTGTTTCATTAATTATCAAATTGTGTTTTCTAAGTAACTCGAAAATTTGTGCACAAGCGAAAACTATATATAAAATATTAGTAGTAATAAAACTGATTGTCTTCAAAAACGTTTGAAAAAGTTAGGTGATGAATATTTTCATGCTTTGGCAGCAACGGTGGCACCAGTACCCTTAGAACATATTGCTGCTTCGCATGAATAACCGCATAATTCAACCAACACAATCAGTTTAAGTCTTAAAAAAGGTCTTACTATGGTGTATCTTAAAGTCGTGTTCCTACCATTTCAATGAATTAAATTTAAAAAAATATTATTGGAACTTCCTTCATTAAAAAATAATAGCACTTTTCCCGGGCACTCCTTTAAAATACTTTAATTTTAAAGGAGAGCCAGGTTTTGAGATGGTTATTTAAATCAAGCAGCAATAAATATAATATAATAACATATGCTGCTCTAAACTTATGAGTATATACGTATTAGTAAACATCTAGTATATTACGTATTGCCCTTGCATTGTCAATGATAGTGATATTATCTGTTGTAGATATCATGTAAATCTTGTTTTGTGTCGATGGTCCCTGGAAGGCAGTGACTATTTGATATAAGGTAGTATACACTATTACCTATATTCCATAAACAACTCACTCTCTTGCTGAGCGACGTCGTTAAAATGGTAGATGACGTCGAGAGTAACAATAATAAGTAGGTACTATTGAGATTAAGTTACTCACGTAGGCCCCGTCTTTTAGTAGCGAGGCCTCTCTTCATCGGGAATCACTTCATCCCTGAAGCGATTCAGCGCACCGGAGATCAGCGCGGTCAGGTCTTCATCTCCGAGGCTCTGTAACCACAGAGTGAGTAATGTTAATATTTCATACACAAAATTTGCATCTAGTATACTTAACTATCCGGAGAGTCTCGAAGCGTGGTAGTCGACCCCAATAACTACCATAAATACATCAACAAACCTGGGAATGATTCCCGTTCGCCATTCCGTTCACGGGTTGAATCGGGCGCTCATATTGAGTCTGAAAATAGTACGACTTGTTCAAAACTTGGCGTAGTCAATAAATAGTACATTTTTTTAGTTTAGGCCATGGTAAGGTGGTATGAAAGAACTAAGGGTGTTTCTGTTGCTTAAAGCTAAAACATATTACTCTATCTGAAAAAGGCGAAGACACAATAATATGTTTCTAGCTTAACGCTTAACTATTCCATTTAAAGGCGAATCAGCAAACAAACCGTCATTTCGACGACCGTTAATAGGACCAAGTCCATGGGACCTTCCCCACGGCTGATCTCGGCCACCCTGTCGCGCAACTCACGGTTGTACTGCCTCATCTTCTGCTGGAGGCGGCTAATCCTAGAAATTCACAGTTTTCATGTATTTCGCCGTCATAACCGGGGGCTAATGATATTATCGGAGTAATTATAGTATTAATGTGGTAAAATTTTCATTATTTGACCAGTTTGCGATTTTTTTCCACCCGGTCCTCCTGGTATCACTTTTAAATGGTAAGTGGTTTTCTGTAGCTATTTAAAACCAGGGGTTGTATTTAAAGCCGTACAGATACGTTGCTACTTCGGTGGATAAGGTTGAACGCCTCAAATGTAGTTCAAGTAAATAAATATTTATTGATTACTCTAATAATATAATTAGCCTATACAACAATTTAACCATATAACAAAGAATATGCGGTCAATACAACTAGAATACACTGCCAAAATAATAAGCTCATAAATAAAAAGAAAAATCATTTTCATATTAGGGCGTAGTGTCACTAACTAACTGTCACACAAAACTAACGCCATAAATTGGCTCAATCGTTACTGTTGAGTTTAAGAGGACACCATTATAGATAATTAAAACAATAATATTACTATTACTGAATATATATAAACACTAGGTTAATAAAACCGTTTAATAACGGCTGCAATATTTGCTAACAGGAGCTTTTTTTAATACATTTTCGTCCTATAGGTAAATAGAAGAGCAAGAGATGAAATCAAAATATCAGAAGTTAATACGACAAGCGTATTTCTAAAATAATAAGTATAACTATGCCATTTGGACAATAATACAATCAAACCTTTAACAGTACCATTGTTATAGAAACCTCTCAATGGTTGACATTTAAATTTACAAACAAACTGGTGCAAACTTTTAAAGAAACTTGAGCCGAGTCACAGGGAATTAAAAACCTCATCAAGTATTAATTATAATAGTATACTAATAAAAAACAAATAACGGTAACCCAGTGGAGTGTACAAATAATCTTATAAAGCTACGCATAATGCCAAAACATCAATATATAAAGATATTCTTTTGAGAAATGAAATAGAAGCACGTAACATCAAACATAAGGCACAATAAGGAATAAACAAAGACATGCATACGTAGTACACATATAAAGGGAATACAAATTTATGAGATATATTGCAAAATAAGAAAAAAATATCAAAATAAAAATCTGCTGGTACAGAAATAACATTGTCAAATGTGGGATTACACCTACTACCAACACCTCTACAGAAATAACAGGAGATACAACAATTTTCGAGAATTCCAAAAGTCTAATGCTAAAATTTATCAGTCTTTCTATCCAAGATATACTTGGAAACGGTAATTTCGATGCATGTTTAACAAAGTTTGAGATAAGGAGTATGAAAGCTAAAGCTCGCAGTCGAATTTCTCATATATTAAAAAATACAATTAATAAAACACTGAGTACATATTCATTTATTCATTTCACCTCATAAAATACAAGTTACGATAGGGTAAACTTAATGCCTTATGGCATTCTCTACCAGTCAACCCCGGGTGGCTGGAAAATTTGCGGCAGGTGTTAATAGACCTATATTTTAAGTTATATTTTAACCATTTATTTAACACAACATAATCGTGAGGATTGTTTTTAATTTATTGTGAGGATTGTATTAATTTGTTTGTAATTTTTGGAATTCTTGTTTGCTTTAATAAGTTATAGGCCCGATTAACACGCTTTCAACGATTAAAATAAAAATAAAAAACCAAATGCATCAATTTTTAGACTATGTATGACAAGGTTCTCAATGAACGTGGGTAGATGTTCAAGAGCTAAGAGGTAAATGACGATTTAACAATGGCCACGTTGATTTAAAGCCTTGTCTTGAAAGGAGATCGCACAATTAAACACAATACTGAAACATAAATATACATAAAGCCATTGGCAAGAATCGCTAATATAAAAATCAAAATAAAATGAATCGCGGCTCGTATACCGTCACAAAGCGTTTACAATAACTTAATAAATTTAAGTAATATATGTACTAATGCGCTATTAAAAGCTCAAACGGATGGAAAATATTCCAACCTTCCCTCAATTTCGGCGCTGCTTAAGCAGCAGAACTTTTGGCGATCGGTGCAGCGAGATCCAGTCTGGGTGCAGGCTGGAGAAAAATTATAATTCTATATCTGTATCTAAAATGTATTGCTACGTTTGATATAATTCACAATTCCTTAATTTTCGTGCTAATCCTAATGATTTGTCACCGAAAATGATACTTAAACCGATAGTGTATATATTTTAATTGACCTTTCTACTGACTGCGCAAGTCAAGTACCGAATAGACTGTGAACTAATTAACTATACTACTTTTCAAAATCCACCTCGAATAGGGAAAGTGTAACCCCTTAATTAGACTACGGTAAGAAAACTTCATGTAATATAATCTTATCCCTATCCTACACCACACCTACACCTATCCCTACACCACACCACACATGCACCAGAACCTTACCAGCGTAAATGTTTTGTAAAATACATAGATGTAAGTATAATAAATTGAGACTCATATAAAAACAAACAATTTACAAATGGAATAAAAATAGATCTTACCTAAATTGTTATTATTGAATTATTTTGTCTTAAGTCTTACTTAACGTTCTGTAGGAGAACGACAAACCTATACTTTTACTAATTCCTCCTGGAACAGTATGATGAGGTGTGTTTCAAACCTATTCCTAATTGTGAGTGACTAGTGCCTAGCAGTACAAGATATATTGAACACCGCCAATCCAATATATGATCTACTGGTATATCATTTAAGCCTATTTAGATGTGTACGCAAATGCAAACATTACAAAAAATATCAAAAATCACTCAAAATGTAAGCAATCATATTCACTTTATCATAACAATAAGACTTGATATATATATGTAGTAGACAATAATAATTCCTCAATGGGTCCACTGACAAAATTTGAAATAAAGAAACTCAAGCTACCAATTCGCACTTGGCCAGCGCGGTGGGCTATGGCCTAAAACTCTCTCATTCGGAGAGAAGATCCATGCCCAGCAGTGGGACAATAATGGGTTGACGATGAAATAAACTCAAACTATGTTTATATGAAGCAAATATCAAATAGTGTAGGAACAAGAATACTGAAGAGCATTTGTAAACATATCAAAGATGTATAAATATGTCGACATTGGTTTAAATATAGGCAATGATAAGTATTGTTTAAATATTACTGTCAATATCAGGAATACTCAAAGTACTTTAAGTACCATTGATCAATATAGGGTTAATGGTTTAAAACAAATCTATTTATTACATATAACCACCTGTAATATAAATAAAAGTGTTATTTTTCTACTGGTTCGATGCATACTTTTAGTTAGTTAAGCGGTTCTCTATACTTAAAATTTCTATGTTAATATTTGCCATAATTGTTTCAATTAGCTTATTATTAACCCTACTATTGGCATGTTTGGATTGTTTGCTTAGTGTATAGCCATGTATAGTTTAGCAAAGTGTCTCACAATCATTTCATTAAATTGCCAGTACATGTGTTATTTCCTTGTTAAAGCATCACAATACGAAATACTTACGGCGAGACGCCGACCGCGTATTGCGAGATACCCCAGGGGGCCGGGAAGATCTCTTGCTGCAATCAGGCATGATGCTAGAAAAGCAAAAAAAAATTAAGTACTATTTTTCATAATGTGGACACAGAATATGGGCACATATAGTACTAAGTAGTCACTGCCACTCTTGGATATCTGTAACCAAGTCCATATGCAACAGAGCCTCCAACTGAAGGTCTGAAGTGTGTGGTAAGGGAGATGTACTTACCCGAGGCATTCCAACTTAGTCCTCAGGTGTAGCAACGCATCTGTGGCTAATCTTAGGTGAGACATTGATAGGGTATTGCTAGGGTTGATTAGAGACGTCCATGGGTGGTAGTAGCCACTTACCATCAGGTGGGCTGCATGCTCGTTTACTACTTCCATACCATAAAAAAAGAAAAAAAGCTGGAGCCAATCACAGATCCATTGCTATGCCACAGATGTTGTGTTCTGGTCTGAAGGGTGTGGCAACGGAGACATACTTTTGCGAGACATTCCATCTTAGTCCTCAGGGGTAGCATCACATCTGTGGCTAACCTAGGTGTGACTTCGATCTTACCTAGGGTTGATTACAAATGTCCATGGGCGGCAGTAGCCACTTATCATCAAGTGGACTGCGGGCTTGTTTGCTACTAATAAGATGGTCATTTAATATCCACCAAAACCACAAATTCTTTCACTTAATTGTCTCCATCAACAAACAATCCACACTTCCATCCAAACTCAAGAACTCTTACCACCTTTCTATATGCATGGTATGAATGTCGCAGGGCCATACTGGTTTACCATCTTATCAAATATAGTCTACTTCATGCACAGCAGCCACAGATGGTCTGATCAGTAACAATTCACATGTTACAATAATGTATGTGTACGCCACATAGCATCCCTAATAAAGTTGGAATTCCTCATGTAAAAGCTTGATGTTACCCTTTGAAGCAAAATCCACCATCACAACAATTCTGTTATTAGGCAAAAAAAATAGATATAGCAGTTGAAACACAATTTCTACATTCTTAAAACCTGAATCAGATTCTACAGTCTTAAAATCCTTTGCACCTTAAAGGCTCTCTGGTGGAATGAGGTATTTGCAATCAAAACACATAAACCTTATGTTCGGAACTATCCAGACATGAGGCATAATTAAGAGATAGGAGCAAGTTAATTTTCGACACGTATGTTCTGAATGACATAGCTGATATGATGAGAACACAGCTTTATTTTTTGCAATTCTTTGCATACCCTAAAAGTAGCAAAAGACTCAAGGTTCACTTGTTGATAATCAGCATCTTCTGCATATGGACACACATAAGCAAGCCTAAATAGGTTTTATTTCATGTGAAGTCAACCAAAAATGCATTGCTACCCCAGAGGACTAAGTCGAAAATCGACTTAGTCCTCTACTAAGTCGATCTCTGCCTCTATAATACAGAACTGTAGTCATCTGAGGTCAATCACAAATGACTTGCTATCTCTGACTCAACTTTGGGCTGAATGGGATCATCTTAAATACCTAACTATCGTTTATCACAACCTTAAAAGAAAAACAAAATAGCGCTTAACAGTCATGTCATAAGGTAGAGCGTAACCAAAGGTTCTATTATCTTCAAAATAATTGATCTAAGTTGTGTTGTGTATGTATGATACAAGACCATAATTTAAAGGCACAATGAATTTCCCTTCAGTCAACTTTACAATGTTATGAAAAATCTGATATGAAATATGATCTATGGAATTGACATAGCATAAGAATCATTCTTTATAGACTATTTTCTTTATAGATTATTGAATGAATGAAA
This sequence comes from Cecropterus confusis, assembly GCA_018251515.1. NCBI lineage: Eukaryota > Metazoa > Arthropoda > Insecta > Lepidoptera > Hesperiidae > Cecropterus > Cecropterus confusis. The sequence goes on along the minus strand of DWTU01000090.1, from coordinate 12,310 downwards.
GACTGGGATGTACCACCATCGAGGATTGTTTTTGGTTAAAAATCTAATGTTTTACTTCAATTAGTTCATCGAAGTATCTTACAAATGATGTTTAAATGTTTTCGAGACTTATTTGTATGTCATTCTGAAACCTTATATTGATTGTCGTGACAATGTGAAATATTTAAATTAGCATTATTGAATCTATTCTGCGTTATATAGCAGATTAAACAGTCAGCAGAATGAAAGCAAGAAGACAGGACGGAGTACAATTTTAAGAATCCAGACTTTTCTAATAATGCTGCTGATTGAATTGTTCTTTCCCTAACAAGGGCCGCAGTGTATTCCAGTGAAATATTTACACCCACCAAATCATCAACACCCATGCCAGGTACTGTGACTTTCAGTAAAAACCACCGTTGAAGGAGGCCTATGTCCAGCAGTGGACCACAAATAGCTAATGGGTGGATGGATCAATAAGAACCTTACAATAAGTTAAGCATAAAGTGATAGAGTCAAATGTATTGCAAATGGCTACCTCTACCAATACTGGATCTTAAAAAATGTACACTGACATATTTAAGCTAACTTCAAGTATGAAATAAATAAATATATTTTGTTGGAAATAATATGCATTATTTCATTGATTAATACAGTAGGATTACCAAAATATGTTCCGAAAATGTTACTCGCATGTGAGAGACAATGGAGGGGGAGGGGGGGTGTTATGATCTGCAAATGGCTGCTTCATGTTCATTAAAATAAGAATTTATTTTTGCCTATAAATCTATTATTTCGGTAACTGGGTATGATTTTTTATGAGTTCATTCCATAAGAACTCTGTCGTCAAATAATAATATTTTGTTGCTAACAAAATTTTGTAATGCATTATCGTACATAACAATAGGTACTATGTAAGTACATACCTCCAAAGCCTCCTCCTTTTCCTTTGAATCTGTAACAAAATACCAAGATTATGTATAGAAACTGTAAGGAACAAAATCTTATCCAATTGAATTAAATCCAACACCAATAAACAAACCAAAAGAAGGTCGTAAGCAGAAACGGTGATTTCGACTGCTGCGCGCCGATCGATAATGACATGACAGGTCACTTTTAATACCATATCAAAAAATAATAACATAATACCAGGTGTAATATTTTAAAATTATTAGTCATATTTTGTGATATAGTAAATCAATAATATATCATAAAATATGCCTAATTATGTGGTAATTTTAGAGTATTAAGTAAATCGAAAATATCACTTCATGCTTGAAGATTTTTTAAAGTCGTTCTAAACGAAAACCCTGTACCTAATCATTTTATTATAAAATTGTGTATGATGTCAAAGTGTTTCAGACTATATTATTTTGTTACGATAAAATGTGTTCAATATATTAAGATTCCGTTTACATTTACTTTACATGTAACTGTTAAGTTGGCTATTTTGAATACTGTGTTACCATATGAAACTTATAGAACCAAAAAAATCTGCGAAACAATCAATAGTTGTCACAATCTATATCACGTGTGTTAACTTGTTTATTAATTTTACCATGAACCTGTACATTTTAGAATCAATGGATTCAACTGAATTAAAAAGAAAAAAATGGTCGTCAATGTGGCGCATGTGTTCGTTTTTTCCATAATAAATAATAAAACTTTTTATTTTTTTGTCATTTACTTTGTCATTTTATTTGATGTGGAATTGAATAAGACTTAGTCAAATTAAAGCCAAAGTATTGCGAGATACGCATGAGTTTAACATTTTTATGATTTAATTTTTATTGATACATTATCTTAATACATTTGCAATGTATATTTAAGATTCTAAATTAATAAAAAATATTTTATAATATAATAGTATATTATTTATGTTGCTGCAATAGTACACTAAGTTTTATTACACATATTTAGGGTACAACACTCTTTTTATTTATTTATAAATTAAATACACTTACATATAGTGTAAGTAAGTACAAAATCGAAAATAGGAACATCATTTGTAACGAAGGATTGGTTATAACGACTGAATGGCAAAGTCACGGCTGAACTGCTATTTAATTAATGAAAAACGAAAGTTATCGATATTCATCGACTATAACGACTAATACGAAATTTATTCAATCGTGAGAATAAATATTCTGACTTATTTTAGCTCACCATTTCTCCTACCCCATTCGAACGTCTTTCGCGCTTTTTGCAGTTTGACCTAGCACTTATTTACTTTACTTTATTTATAATACCATTTAACGACTTAATTACTGCCATCATTGACAGCGTGAATGAAAAGTTGATTTTATAAGTTTTTAAAGTTAAAAAATTGCAAAGGAATGTGTTTTTTCACACTCTACGAATGATTCTGAAGAAAAGAGATAAAATTAAAGCTCTTTTGTACCTACTACTACCCATGCAGTAATGTACATATTCAAAAAATCTAAACACATAACGACTCTGGATATAACGTTCTAAATTATATGGTCCCTTCATGGACGTTTAATATAATATCCATGGGTCCATTCAATGTCATTATGTCTGGTTTTGACTGTATTTATTATAACAAATCGATTCTCACTTGAGACACTTTCAACAATCTATAAGACAGGCACTTTTGTATCGCTCTATAAATTGTGTTGCATTCGAGGAAGTGTTCGATTGCTCGGTTTAATTTATAGTCCTTATATACGGAAGCAGGCTGATTTCTTTGAATACATTTTCACTGCCAACTTCTTTGTTTTGGTTTTAAATTTCAATCGTCACATTTTTCCTGAACGCCCCAGTAAAAAACATAACTTTGAATATAAAAAAAAACTCCATTTTTGTTTTCTACAATACGGGGACAGTGATATAAACTGGTTATACTATTTTATTTATCTGACAAAGCTATTAAAGAACTTTCTCACTATACAACTTTATCGGGCGATTAGATCTATGATTTAATTTAAATCGGACTATAGAATCCCATTATTTGTCCACACATAAAAAGAAAATAAATAGCAATAGTCAGTTTACAGCAAAGTTGCTAACTAATTCCATACCATATTCATTTTCACAGAAACTAATTTCAGGTTTCCTAGAAGCAGATAAAATATTATTAAGCAAGATGTACAGTTATTTAATAAAGCTAAGATCATCATAAAGTTTTATTTTTTCAATTTTTTATTTATGTCCCTAAATTTCAACAGCTATCAAACAAAACTAAAAAAGGAATTCGGTTGACTAATAAAAGTTTCATTTACTATTTATTAGCCTATTTTACATGAAATTCAAATTATACTCTTCATTTTAGGGTATGGCAGATTTTTTAAATGTTGCAGCTGGATTCATTTACCTATAGACCTTTTTTCTATTTCTCCGAATATAATTTCATAAAGAAGGCAACGGATGTAATGCTGTCATGTAATTATGGGTCAAGAAAAAGGAAAAAAAAAAGAAGTAATCCGTTCAACTATTTTATAGAAAGTTATTATACAATTCAATCCCTGTTTGTGCATAAATTCAGTTTAGTAATAAAAGATCTTTAATCGACAATCGATATACATTTCTCAAATTTAAATTTGACAAAGCACTGTTTCAAATAAGAGATTCTTTACAAAATATCAATCACATTTCCATGAGCACCACTAGTTATCCCCGGATCTTATAACAGGTAATTCACGCAAATAGTACATGATTATTATCCAACACCGATGGTGTTGTCGATAGGTACCTATTCACATTAAAACATAACAACAAAGAACTGCTAATAAATATTGATAGTTGTCTATTAAGCAATTCTCTACAAGTTTTATCCTAATAAAATGTATTTTATTGTCAACTATAATTAAGTACATTATTTGAAATACACTCATCATTTCGCCATATCTTTTATGAGGTAACATATAGGTCTAAGAACTCTAAGATATTCCGTACGATATCACAAGATCTATAAACACATCCGAGGGCGACCACAGAAATATCTATTAGAATTACCTACTTAATGTGTTACGTGAAATTTTTCTACACTAGAAAATATGTCCATAAAAATTCATGCGATAACAGCATTCGGCCACGGTAACCACTTTTTATATATATTTCATTTGTCAACACCTTTTGCTAATGAACTGACATCATGTCATATATCAAACAATATTAACATAGTCATCTTATTACAGGGTTAAACAAAATCTGGTATGACCACTTGTTTGTGAATTTTGAAGATAGAATCAAAAAGAGGAAATTTTACATATAGTTACTCCGGCGCCTTATTTAAAAACAATTACAATACATAGGCGAATGCGTTCCTTAGTTCAATTATTTCATTAGATGTCAAATTGCTTTGAACATAATAAACGTTATATTAAATATTAATTACTTGGTAAATATTAAAATAGGGTTTGAAAAGGTCACTTTTCAATTTCCTTATAAATCACATGTAGCTCATACATAAACCTCTCCTCGTTTTGATCCATTGGGTTTTCGTGTGAATTCGGGTGGAGTTCCGGTGCCGCTATGTTCGCTGTCTCGGTCCGATGGCAACTCGGTGACCGTAGCTCTCGACACGGGAGGTGTGGACATTCCTCGGTCGGTCCTCGGCGTGGAGGGTGCCGAGCCATTCACTAGAGTAAGCTGCGATACCCCGATTGAGGAAAGGGCTGCCGACGTCACCACCGGCGCGGCAGCCAGCATTGGCGTTATTCCCGACGTTAAATTAGGTGATAACACTGCTTGTGCGAGCGCTGTAGTCCCAGGCTGACCGGCGTGCAAGGTGTTATTCACTGATCCACTATCCAATTCTTGAATCGGCGAGAGAACCAAAGCTCCTAACACGGGGACTTCATTCTGGTATCCCTGATGCGCCATAATTACTCCCATGTTTTGCATGCCCATTGCGAGCCGATTCTCGCGATCCATTACTTCTTTGGTCACATCTGGTGTAGGTATACGGGGTCTGTTGCGTAACGTTATTGGGATTGCCGACCCATTCGTCTTTTGACCGCCTGAAAAAGTGGAGTATATATTATCTGATTTTAGATGTAAAATTAAACATTTTGACTGTTATTATTCTGTCCCTTGTGGATAATGGACATATTACGGAAAAAGCAAAGCGGGGAAACCGTTTTTTACTTAAATTCTCAAAGACGATGTATCTTTAGCTGACCTGAGGTAAAACCTTCAATGGGGCAAATTAACAAACTGACAGAAATCATAGACACAAGTGATATTATATGGGTTCCGTTTTATTCGTTTTGACATAAGAAATCGTAAAAATAATTGTTGTTGTATTGTTGTGTTTATAGATAAGATGGACTCAAAATGCGAACCATGTCTAGAATTTTGACGATGCTGTCCTCGTCCGGATTTTCGTCCCACCAGCCTCTCGTACAGAGACATTTTGTGGTGAGGCGGAGGCGGAGCGGCGGGCTGGCCGGCCTCCGGGCTCGAATACACAACAGAGTTGTGTCGGTTTCTGCCAAATAACCCGCCCGATGAATAAGCAGTGGAGGCAGATCGAACTGAACCCATTCGTGATATCTGTCTTTGAAACCAGTTTTTTCTGCGTTCAACCAATGGCGTATCTACACTCTCCTGAAAAAAAAAACAATACATTTTATGCTTTACGTAGTAAATTCATTTTAACAGCTAATTGAAAAATAGATTGTCATGGAGAAAGACGCTTCAAGTGATTTGCTTTAAATAATCAGTTAATAGATCACAACGTGTTAGATTACCTGATCCAAGCAAGATTAGGTAACAATTAAATGATGTTACACGATTTGAATAAAAACTTAATTTATTTAAAACATTTGAATATAACAATTAGCGATATGATAATAAAATGAAATATCTCCAAATTTTTAAACCTACGGGTATGATATTATTGGACTACTTTCTCTGTTTCTTCGGGATTACATAAATACGCTTATTCCTGGATAATACCTAGGTTCCAGTAAATAGTTTTAAAGATACCTGGCCGGCTTGCCCTAATAAGCTTTGAAGATAAACAGTATAATCCTTACGTAATCTGCGTAAGTTTCGTCGTGACTTTTTCTTGGAGCTTGTACATTGGCGTAAACTGCATCTTCGGCCTTTACTTTATAATGATCAGCAGAACATGGCGGCTCGTGGCGACGATAATGTTCCGAGGCGACTGTATAAGGTAAATCTTTTGGTACCACTTCCTCCCAATATTGATCTTTCAGTAATTCAGGGTGTTCTTCGTGCATTTCGTCGACTATCATGTACGCCGCCTGCAATTTATAAACGTAGGTACCAATACGAGTCTTAAAAGTAATTGGCAAATTGCCTCGAGGTTGTGTAAATGATAATATATAGACATTGAGAATTTGTAAATGCTTCGACGTTCTAAAACGTCTTCTCGAATTGTTATCATTACGAAACTGTAATGATAACAACTCGAGAAGACGTTTTTAAACGTGTAAATCTCGTCGGCAACTCTAAGGCCGCGTAATAGTTCCTTATGAATACTATTAACCTGTAGATATTTTCTTCCAAGTCACAGTGAACCAGCGAGGTTTTACATATTTTTAAAATAGTAAAGTTTTGCCACTTTAGAGCGTGTAGACCACTTAATGGTAGGTGGTCACTGCCGTCTTTAGACATCTGTAAGAATCCTCACATATAACTGGAATTTTAACTTAAGTCGATCAAAGATGTGCTGCTACGCCTAAAGACTAAGGTCGCTCATATTTCCTAAATCAATATTTAATAGATACCTTTCTGCGAAATATATAATTAGCTTGCCATACTTTCCAGAATTGATAATTACAATTATAAGGATAATTATCGTTATGGAATGGTGCGTTCAGTTGATTTTTTTCAATACGTATTCGTTCGATTGCCCGCCAATACAGAATTATGCCATTGTAGTTTTATCAAATACGCCCACGTAAGAAAAAAATATGTTATTCCGACGTTTATCGCCGCTAATCGCCGATCACTAAAACTGAGCTCACACAACCGATCACAGTCATAATTATGGGTCGTAAGACTCGTAAGATCGTATAGCAATTGTAAGTTCGTTCAATTTTTTATAGCACGAGGATATCGATAACAATCTCTCAATTACTGTCATTTAGACCCGACTGGAAGGTCAAATAAACAAGTTTGTCTTCTACATACTATTCATACGAACCTTGATGTGTCGGTCTATAAGCCAATTCAGTTCAATATCATCATCATCTTCGCCGAAGGGGTTTATGAGTACTTCTGCTACTTTCAGCCATCCGACGTAAAAACAAAACTGTAATGGATAAAGTGTGTTATGGATGGGATGTACGGGTAATCAATCAAATACAGCCAATACAGGTAGGTACCGTACGCAGACCTAGAAAAATATATACGATTCGAGCGCGCGTGTCCATGTGTGCAGCGTGGATGAGTTTCTATATACGAAATTCTGTTTGAGTGGCAATGTACTGTGATAGTGTCGGCTGACTAGTTAAGTTACAATATTTTCTAAAACTGTTTCCTACTTGTAAACGGTCTAATAATCTGGTAATTAGTGTAGATTAAATGGCTGGATGACTTTCCTATACTTTAACGTCTTGTGTAGTTTTAGAAACCGTTTTCGAGCATCATAATATATTCTTATGAACTTAAAGATACTTAGAAATTAAATCATCCGTATTATTTGGCTTTTGCTGAGAATAAAGAAATTACATATATTAAAAATCTATACCTATATAAAGATATTTTTTACCTTTCAGCTGAAATCAACGCATCTTCGCTATGTTTACTCGTATTTCTTAATAATGCTTCTATAATAAGCATTAGAACAAAAAAATACATAATACATAATATGTACATTATACTTAAAACACAAGATAGCCTCTCCTTTGTGTTGAAAATATCTGAGCAGTATTATCAATCTATTGAATCCTTTATTACAACATTGACATTTACCCTCGTCACTAAGATTGTTATTTACTATATAAATCTAAAATTTTAATTAAGATAGAACTCGCTCGCTGAGCTAAATTTAGCACAATCAATACAACAGGTAAAGACAAAGCCCTGGCCGCTTGTCACTATTTAAATAAGATTGTTCTCCGTCATTTGAAGAAATGGTTATAATATATGATTCAAGTATCTTTATATATTTAGCAGCCTCTTCGTAAAAGGTTTTTTAAGAGGTCAGACCGGACCTTTGATAAATAATAAATGATAACACATTATAGGTATTTATAAACTTAAGGATAATAAGAGACTAGTGAATCACCTGTAAAGCTGTGAACAGGGGGAAGTAGACATCTGGTTCATATTTGGAGGTGCTCCCTGGGGCGGGAGGCACGAGCTGCCGGCCCATGAGCGCTGCCACGAAATACGTGTACAGAGCGAGTGTCACCACCTGAAAAGTAATTACGTGAATTTTATTACACGAAGTTGTTATATATCTTTATACTAATATATAGGTTCCTTGTTTTGCTTTTCTAGAAATCTCTCAATTTATGTCAAATATATCGTAGACTACAATTGAAGTGAAGATCTGAAGGTTGTTGTCCACTTGGATCAAGTACAATGGTATAAGTATCCTTTGTGTTAATCTAGTCAAACTGTGTGCCATATTTCAAAAAAATCCAGTCAGTAGTTTTTGCTTGAAAGAGTAACAAACACACATGTACATTCTCACGAAGTCAGACTTGGGTAATTATTTTAATATTAATACATAAATCTAGTCACATTTCTACATTTTCTACTTTGCGTATGTAAAGTATTATTATTACTTTCTGGGGATGTCTCAAATATTGTTATTTTTGAAAATGTGAAATAAATATATTTTTCTATCATATTAAGGTTGCAGTTGTTGTGGAAACTCTTGAGTTCCAACCTATGCATGTGACACGGTCTAGTAACAGTAATTCGGTTATTAGTTCTGTTGGGCAAACACGTGAACTGTACATAATATATTCACTTACATTTTACATACTTTAGCTACTATCGTGTTATTACGTACTTGGTTATAATTACGTAGTTATGTACATGCGAAATTGGTGATCGAAGTGTGAAATTAGTACGCGTAGGTACATACCTATAATACGTATATTGGAATATTTGAATAACCTAAACCGAAGCTAATATTTTGTGTCGCTACAATATCACACTCATCTTTGATTCACAGAAGTAAGAGGTGGAGCCAACAAGCTGTTGCTTTTCTCTTTAGTGTAGTGGAAATTATTTTTTAAGGTGCAAGGAATCTCAAACTAGGGGTTTAACGTCAGGACGCCATCTTAGCGGAGGCAGACGCGGGTGCGGAAGATAAGAGGTTCACTTCCGCGGATGCGGAGGTTAACGGAGGCGGAGGTAAACTTTACGTAGTACAATTCTTTATAAAAAGTCGAAAAATTACTAAGAATCAAAATAAAGAATTAAGAAAAGTATATTCACGAAAAACAATTTTGCCGATTTGTCGCCTTCGGTGCCGGTTGTCACTAAATAATTGTTTACTTAGCACTGAACTTGATAGCGTCGATAAGTGCGAAATAGGGGAGAAAAACACTTTATATTTAATGTTATATCTCTATTACAATAAAGACATTCATCTAGTGGCAACATGTAGCTGAGCGGCCGCGTCGCCTAGCGTCTCTCCTTGCGCGTTGTACTTCAAGATCAACGTGAAAACCTCCATCATAACTCCGCAAAAAATTTTCGGAAATGGATGCGGAAGCGGAGGTAGAATACTCGAAGAACATAGTTTCGTCGTCATGATGAGTGTACTATGTACTGTCAGTGTACTAAACCAACATATATTTGAATAATTTTTTACTATTTTGTGGCATGGAAGTCGGTCTTATTTTTTGTTAAAAAAATCCAGATAAAGTAACGTCAAGAGCGGTCTAACATTGGATGAGGGTTAGCTAGTAAAAAAAAATTACTGGCGTTGAAAGGGATGATTCGATCAGGTTACGTTTTAGGTAATAGTTTCATAACCAATTAATAATTATGACGAACGCTTTGAATACAGCGTTCTTAAAAGTGCCAAAATATAATCTTACTAAAACCATCAATAGATATCCATTTCTAACGGTCACAGTAAGTAGTTTTTGTTAGAAAAATGCTGTATCGAATTTGGTACCTAAAATTTTCATCCCAATATTTCAGAAGGTAGACATTTTTAATTTATAACCGACTAGCTGTGCCCGCGGTTTCACCCGCATTTAAAAGAAATGTAAAATGAAATGAATATAACCGAAATTTATATCTTTAACAATTTTAACTAAATAACATTTATTTGAAGCACATTGGAAGAAAGTGATACGACATTACAACAATTAAATACGATTAAACAAATATTTTTAGTTATAATAAACAAAGGAACTACCTTCCCCCCCCTCTCTTTGGTACTTAACTAATCCGTATTTTCTTCTTTTTAATTAATATTGTAACTTAGCCAGAAACTGGCTGAGTTACAATATTACTGACACACTAAGCTTGAGCACTCTTGACACATTTTAGCAATGCAAGGGAAGAGACAATGTTTCTGCTTAGCAATCTTATTATATATCCGTAAGCACCGAATGGCTAACTTTTATCGCTTAGGCTTGCAGTACCCTGCATCATCAGGTTTGAGGAGTTGAAGGTGAAAATTTTCATCATATGCCTCTGCTCAGTAATCTTATTATATTTCCGTAAGCACCAAATGCCTAACTTTTATGGTTTAGCCTAGCAGTACCCTTGCATCATCAAGTTTGAGGAGATGAAGGTCAAATTTTTCATCGTTTGTCTTTGTTCAGTAATCTTATTATATATCCGTGAGCACCAAATGGCCCACTTCTATGGTTTAGGCTAGCAGTACCCCTGCATCATCAGGGTCGAGGAGTAGAAGGTAAAAATTTTCATCATATCATATTATTTCAGATAAAAAGGTCTATTCCAAGTTTTATAAGAATCGGATTAAGTTTTACGGTTTTATCTTTAACAATGAAAAACTTCCACCTATGTACAACCCATACACTCTTTAATATAATCACTTCAACCCCTTTTCCGCGATAAAAAGTAGGCTATGTCTTTTCCTAAGGTCAACTCTACGTCTGTACCAACGGTAAATCGTAGCAGACAGATAGTTACTTTCGCATTTATAGTATTAGTAAGGATTTCAACAAAGGAGTAGGTTCTCAATCTCACTGTTTTTCAAAAATAAATTTCGCAGTAGCCAAATTCATAACTAGCATTTAATATTTCCAAATTCATAACAAGTATTTTTGATATGATTACGAGTAATTATATGAGACGAACCAGTATAATTACTTTTATAAATATCATCTCATTTCCGGCATTTAGGTCTTGTTTGACACATTTTTGGCGACAGTGGATGCATTCGTATTTCGCCATAAGCATCACGTATTTATACGCGCAGGCGTGAGTCCTCGCCCGCATGGCCAGATAATTGTGATGATTAAGTGTTATCTTCGCAAACTATTCGCTTTGACGCCAACAACAACTATGTATATAGTCTCACGTAGTGAGCTGTGTGGTATGATCAAATGGATAGTATCTGTAATATAATAAAGCGTGAACGAGATAGGTATGTAAATGGAGGGGATTTTGGTAAAACTATCCCGGAATAACTACAATTAATTACGGGATCCCTGGACAACGTTTCAGGATTAATCATTGCTGTTAACTTAATCCCCGACATTAACTTATACTTCATTAAAGATCAGTCATCACTTTCAAAATATGTTAACGTCATACTTATAAGTTGTAACTTTTATTCCTAGTGTCCTATTTCATTAAGGTTAGCTATAACTCTTTGTTCCTTAACTCTCCTTAAGGCGTTTAAACATTAAAAATGACATTAACAGCAATTAAATTATTTTGAAATTCTCCATTTACCGTCACACTTAAACTGACGTATTATTAAGCGTAGAAAATAGTAGGAACATATAATTATTTCGAAAAGAAAGACATTTTTCTGTATAATATAGAAGATCCATATGAGCATAAATTATAAACTTGTCTTTTATGTAAATATTATATTAATATAGGTAGGTACCTAAGTATCATTTGTGCATGAAGTAATGCTTTACGACGTCGAGTCGCAGTAGATAAGCGCAATTGAGTGATGCTTCCGTGAACCTGAGTGACTTTGTGGACTTGACTATGGTAAAGAATACTATACCTTAATAAACATGACGCATTATTTCATCAATTCATATTTCAATGGGACTTTTTTTATTCTAGTTTTTTTGTTACTTACTAACTTCCTTTTTTTTAAATACGCTTTCTACACTCATAGCCCCACAGTAGGTTTTTCTCCTGTGTCGTGATTGCCATGGACACACAAAGACGAATACACAAACACCCAGACCCAGAACAGAAATCTAAA